>VZTA01016268.1:0-46332 GCA_013398855.1 Mohoua ochrocephala | reverse complement strand
TCTCCTTTCTTTCTCTGGGCTCCAATTTTCTTCTTGCTTCTTCCCGCTTCATTTCTTCCTCTGCATAACCCAGCTTTTAAGTTGCCTTTGGCCATCTGTATTTTCTTGCATTCCCAAATGTGACATTCTCCCTGGAAATCTTGTATGTTCTGCTTTGACTGCTGGCAGCAAAGAAGACTTTACTCAAATTCTGCTCACTGAAGCACCAGCTCCACACGGCCATCAGGATGTGAGTAAATTTCACTTTGCTGCCAGCACTCAGAGCAAAAAGCTGCATCAAGAGAAAACAACAAAAGCTGTAAGTTTTAAAAGGATTTTCTGAAAAGAATTAGTTCATTTATATGATGTACCTTACATAATATCAAAAGAAACAGCATAGCTGCTGGGCTATTTGGTTCATGATTCTTCTTATTCTTCACCAGCATTGTACTGCCCTCACTAACTCATGCCATTTTAGTGGTATAAAACAATTCCATTTGTAAGACTACAGCTTTAAAACCTTTTTCTACTATGGTCTGTCTGTGATACTACATATGTTAATTAGCGACTTCGCTTCATTTTTCCTCATGTAAATGAACATACATAATTTTAAACATTGATAATATTAAAAATATGTTTAAAGGTTTTGCTGTACTGGGGAACATGACAGCAGCTTGTATGGATGTGTCAGAAGTGGAATAACCAGCTCTGTTGGCAGCAAAAATCTGTGGTGGCAGTATTATGATCCTCCTTGTATCCCTGGGAAATGTTTGGTGGTGGAATCTACGTAACGTAGCTACAGGGCTGTCAGTATAGGACTGAATTACTAAGCTGACCTACCTGAGTTACAAACAAAAAGTGGAGCTTACACATCCCTTGGAGTCCAATGATGAGTGTAATCTCCAATTCTGTTTTATAAAACAGGGACCTTCATTTGGATTAGTCATGTCATGCAGATGATATTCTTTTATCCTGTAACTGAAAAATTGCTGCTGTTTCTGACACAAATATGGAACCTTTTTGGCTTAACAGGAAATTTCCTGCCCTTGCACACCTAAGAGCCTTCTTCAACCTAGTCTCCATACACAATTTGCATAAATTGCAACTGGAAATTAAACCACAGCCAAAGCAAATTCTTTTCCCAAACCAGATGAAAATTCACGTAAATGTTTTTGTGATGTTTGCTAGTCCCTGTCATGTTAGTGACTCCCTAATGGATGATACAGTCTGCAACAGGACACTTTGGGAACTTAAGTCATATAGACAAGACAAAAAAGTAATTGGCAGAAAGATTCTCTGCAGATTTATGCGCAACTGGCAGCAGCTGCTTCAATTTTCAGCTCCCTTTCCCATTCATTGCTTCAAAGCAACAGAAGAAATAACCTCTACTCTTGTGTACTTTCAGTGATATAATTCTGCTATGGTGATGGAAGAGAATAAAAATCAGACTAGCCTAACTTAGGAAATGAAATTCCTGAATTACTTAATAACTGAATGTGTGGGATCTACAGTGTATGCAAATGTAATTTTTTTTAACAGTGCAATCCCCAAAACCAAATTTCCAGAGTTTTGAAGCTGAATGTTTTCTGAATCGGTAGCACACAAATGGATTCCTAATTGTGCAGATGGTGAGCCTTAAGAACTAGTTGATGGTGTAAATTATTATTACTATTCCTAGTACAATAGCTTTCAGAAGACCCTTGCTCTGTCCTCCAGTGGGATACCACTCAATAAGTCACTGCAGTGAAGGAAAAAGCCTTCTAGCAAAATCTAAAATGCTAAGATAAAATGAGTTTTGCATGAAAAGAGAAAGGACTGTCCCTAATTGTTTGCAGGGATAAGAGGCCCAAGTTCTGTTGAACAGTTTAAGAAAAATTGTCCAAAACGTGTTCCTTCCCTGTAACTCGCTGCAGGCATTTAAGCATCTGATGATGTCTACAGTTTCACAGTGTCTTGGCTGAGGTAAGTATCAGAGCGCTGATGCAACATCTGAAAAGGTTTGGATCTACGAGGAGGATGGATCCTAACCTGTGGTCATCAGTTACTAACATTAGGAGCTCAAAAGGAACAAAGTCAGTCTTTAGAATAATCATATTTTGTGAGTTTGCCCAAAATTCAGGGTAGCTGAAACGACACTCCAAGCAGTCCTCCAAGCAGCAAGCTTCATTGAGGTTAGAGAAGAAAGTCAGGAGAAGCTCAGCTCTAAGGTGCTGAGGAAGTGGAGTACACTTAAGAAAGGTACACTTGACAATACCGTACTGTGTGAATGACGTATTGTTCTTGGCATATTTGGACTCAAAAATCAGTGCTTGGCCCTGGCCAAAAAAAGAAACTGTTGCACAGAGGATGTTGAAATAGATTCACTTACACAAGGATTTCTTAGTGGACTCCGTAGCATTAGCTGAAATGGTGAAAGAAAACAAAAAACCCAAACCAAAAGAGGACTAAGAGGTAATAAAGCTTCCCATTCATTCCTAGGCCATCTAGCATGAGACAAAGAAGGAAAGGGAGCTGTTCCCAGATATGCATCCTCTCCTGGGTCTTTTACAGTGCAGCAGGGGCCCTCCAAAGTACTTTCCCCACAGTGGCTATGTAGCTGTCATTAAACCCACAGACTCCCTTTCAGCGGTGCCTGCTCTAACAAGGGCACCTGCTGCACCCTGCTTAACAGCTTGGGGTTGTGCGGGCAATGTAATGTGAACCAAAAGCTATTATAAAATGGTAGGAAAAAAGGGAGGAGGAAGAGGTGAATCTCAGCCATAGCCGGTTTCTGGCCCAGGGAGTCTAAACACCTGGCTTCAGAGTTAGACTCCAGCTTGCTGGCTGCACTGACTCCAGACACTTGCAAAGTTCTGTAGTAGAAAATTTATCTCAAAGAGTCACTGGAATGTAGCCAAATCTGTCATTTAGGAGCGTCTAAAGGAATCAAAGGTCTTTTGGCCTTGTTAAATTAACTTATTCCATGCATGCCTTGCAAGGCCTCTTGCAGAAATAGTACTGAAACCTTTCCACATGAGTCCAAATAAGCAGTGGGTGGACAAGGCACATGCAAGCATTAAGCCATGTGAATGCAAAGAAAGATACCCATAAATGTACCCAAAATAGTGATAAATTAGGCAGGAACTATTTATTTTCTTTATATATTAATTGTGAAAATAATGCTTTCAACAGTCCTGACGACGTTAACTGTCTGCTTAAATTTCCCTTGAGACTGATCCCTTCTCTTCTCAGAACCAAATTTGTTTAGAGCTTTTGGTCCCTGACATTTTAAGCTTTTTAATCTTTAAATTTGTTCAACTAGTGAGAAATAAAATCCTTACTACCGTAAAAGCCTCCAAATAAAATGTGGATAGGGAATCAGAGAAAAATAAAATATTGAATTATTAAACAGGGAAAGTAGTCTACGCCACATATTAGAGGCAGTGGAAAACACTGTAAAACAAAGAAAGAATTTTATTCCATACGAAATGGTATCAGTGTTTTTAGTCTAAGCATTCAAAGATACTGTTTTGTTAAATGGAGTGCGAAAACTGCATTTTTAAAAGGGATATAATTTTTGGAAAGACTTATTAAGCCATGTCCAATACACCCCGTCAAATGCTTAATCTTTAGCATCCCATCCTTTACTCAATATCATACGTAGGAACATTTTCACCTATGCAGTCGATTAATGAATCTTAATGGGAGAGAGTTTTCCTTGAGACTCAAACTAAACTTTCTTTTTACTGTTTCCTCTCTCTTTTCATGTCCCCAAGCCCATCACTTTACATTTTTCCTGTGTTATTATGCTAAATAATTCCTATTCATCCTCATTACATACTTTTCATATTGAAATGCTTTCCTAAACTACACTGGAAATTGCGATTGTGTCATTAAAAAATATAATAATGCTATTCTGCTTTCCCCAAAATCTACTTAACACAACACCAAGAGGGACCAAAGGCATTCAACCAATGGGTAAAAGAGCAGAGCCTTTCCAAAAGGCCAGCCCAATGTCTGATATGAACAATTGTCAGGAAAGAGGTGTTTTGGAGCCTGCTTTTTCCTCTCAGAGACACTTTTCAGCTCCATGCCAGCTTCTGCTTTATGCTGTGAGTTTCTCCCAACCCCAACCTTGACCCTAATCCTTCCCTAGTGCCACATGGAGCCTGAGACCAAGGTTTTCAGCCACACGCAAGAAGAAATTCTCAGTTATGAATTGGTTTTGCAGTCCAGTGCTTCTTCCAGTTTTTCCCTGCTCCAGCTGCAGTTTTGCTCCTTTTCTCATTCCCAGCCTTAGCACTACACATTAACACTATACCTAGGACACTGTTTTGTTTAGAGCCCACATCACACATCTCTGTCTCATTCCAGCTGCACCTCTGGGTTCTGTCTCTATCACACCTCCTGAGATGAAGTTAAGGTCACTTGTGTATTTATTGCTGGGTGAAGGAAAAAGCTTAGAGTTGTAACTTGAATGGGGCTGGGAAGTGGCTGCCAAAGCAAGTACTGGATTTCAGGGGTCTCCTCAGAACCTCTGCTTCTTGCCATGGATTATGTCTTGGGCTGAGGCCAAGCCTCAGCCCCTGCACTAGGTTTAGGTTTAGGATTCATGCTAAAGTTAGGGTTTGGATTAGGATTGGCATTTGGAGAGAAGGAAGGCCCAGAACAGCATCTGAAGTGACAGTATGAAGGAGCTTCCAGAGGATAGGTGCATGGAGGGTGTCAGGAACTGTATAAAAAACATGGAGATGGAAGTTTTATTGAAGTCTTTTAGTTATTTGTACCCTGGGCATTTGGGCTTGCTTTTGGGTTTAGCAAGACGTTTTGTGTGACTGAAAATGCACGATATTTTGACCAAAAGATGCATCTTACATTAAGAGGCATCCCTGCTTATGTTGTTTTTAACTGGCAGATATTCCTGTCTCACTAGGAGTCTCATAATGAAACAAACAAGGTGTATATCAATACATATGCTCCTGACAGAAAAATAGTCAATGTAATGGAAGTAGTTTATATCCCAGAAGAGGTCTTTCTGTCTGAGAGATTCTAGAACATGGCAATGGACATTTTTCATCTTTGCAGAAGCTTTGAAATATTTCTTGTTGCAGTCGTCTTTTTTTCTCCCCCGTTTTTTCCTTTATAATCATCTCTCCTATTGAATGTACATCTAACCAGGAAGAGGTTTTGCGATATAACGAGCTGCAGCGCCACCAATAATTAATGCCATTCAGCTTTACAGCCATGATTTTCTATTTTCTTTCATCTTTGGTAGCTATTTACCCCTGTGCAAAGTGAGTACAACACTAACAAATCAGATTGCTTCTCAATTTACATATATACAATGTCATTGCTCAGGAAAACAGTACTTACATGAGTAAATGAACAGTTAAACAGCTGACTTACCATTTGCATCTGCAATCATAATAATGTCTTGCATAAACTAACTGTGCAATTGTGCATCTCTTTTTGTGTATGCACCTGCCTTATAGTTCTCTTCACCTCTGTTGCACACATATTTATGAAAATTTAGCAACTAATGTGTTTTGGTCTCCATTTCTGTTTTTTATTAAAAGATGGCACCTCTACCAACAGCAAGTTTGCAATTATCTGGGGTCATTTATTCAATCCATGTATAGTCTGAAATAAAGATACTAGCTAACGGTTTATCACATCTTTTCTCACCATTAAAAAAAAAATAATAAAAGAAAAAAAGAAAACGAAGGAATTTGTTTGGATTTCTTTCAGCCAGCTACTGAAAAAGATCAATGTATGACCACAGAGTAAAGGATGCTTAACTGGCAAAATTATACAGTATTGATGGCAAAAGCTTACTCATGAGTGGTTTTAAACAGCCAAGATCTTAAACATGCACATTGTTTACTGTGCAAAGCACTTACAGAGCTGGCTAAATGCTGTTTCTTTATTTGGACTTAAAAAACACTGTCAGAGGAAGAAGTTGACCCTTTAAAGGGTCTTCGATGTCTCATCTGGGTCTGTTATGCATTGCAAAGCAATTGTCAGGGTGATGCTGCGTGCTTACCCTGACTCTAAGCACGCATGCTAAATCAATTCAAAGAGATAAATTATTTGTTCCAAAAGCAGTATCCTTGCTTTTGCCTTCCTGTCTGAAAAGCAACTGAAATAACACAGCTTTCTGGACTTATGTGGGGATTATACAGTACATTAACTTTGTTCTTATCCTCTGCAGCAAGGTGAATTTAATCCTTTTAGGGTGCATACAGGAGATGCTTTTTGATCTACTGTATGTTGCTTCATTATTGTTGCTAATAATAATGCCACCCATAGTAGGTAGGTACTAGTTTTACATCTTCTGCATCTTGTCTGTCTTTACCTGTAGAAAAGGAATTTGAAGATCTGTCTCAGATATTTTAATTCCCACAAAAATCCATCAAATTTAGCATATTCTGTTATTATTGTGATTCCAGCCCTGCAAGGCACTTCCCTAATTAAGTTTACTTTTGGATAGATCTGGACTTCAAGCACAATTTTTCAAAGAGAATTCAAATGTAACACCTGCCAGTGTCCTCTGTTTTGCACATTACTGTTCAGGTAAGTTCAGTCAGTGCTGATGTCACCAGTCAATGGAAAACATATAACACTAGTTAGCTGAATCACAAAATTTCTTTCACATGATACTGTTCTTTTAAACTACATCTAATTATCTCGGCTGTGGTGACAAGATCACATTTTTCAGAAAAAGATTTCAAAATTGAATGCTAATACAATGTGTTTTCTTTTTGCAGATGATATTGAATCTGAATCCTGCTTGAATGACATCATGTACTGCATTCACGTTCTGAATAGAGAAACTAATTCCATATGGAGTACACTTACTGCAGATGCCTTCCCATTGAAAATGAGATACTCTGCATTTACAGTTTTGTGAAATGTTCGAGTTTCAAATTAATTATGAAGGGGAAAAAAGAAGTCCATCTACAGGAAAAGTAGCCCATTGTTCTGAAGACTCTCTCCAACGTAGCAGCAGCTCCATTCGAACAAGTAATCACTGATTCCTTTAGGGATACAGCGACTCTTGCCAAGGCATGTAGCAGGCCTCAAGGAAGCTGACAGGACAAACTGAAATGCAGTGACTGCTTATATAAATAGAAAAGAATTATATAAATGTTAGTGGACATTAAATAGAGTCATGATCAGCAAATTTACCTACATCTTAGAGCACAAACTGACCACACCTGCTGGGGTTTTTTGCCCCACGGAAAAAACCCCATAAGGCTCATTACTTTACATACAAAATCTATGCAGTGATACTGGCATGCTCGGAACACACTGCTAGGAAACAGTGTTTAATTAGAGGCTTCGTCAGTGAACTGATATTCAGAGAATCCAGGTCTAAGTCAAAGATAAATTGGTGTCTTGTCCAGTCATTTAGCATCGTTGCCTCAGTTTCTTCTGTTTCAAAGAGAGGGAAATAATACCATTTATCTTTTACAGTACTTAAAGTACTCTGGATCCATGTGAGAAAGCACGCTATCATTGAGGCTTAGCATTTTTTTTGAATCTTTGCATACATTTGTAAGTATTTTAAATTTTTTTTCTTTTTTATTATCAAGCACAACATGATAACATGCTTGCTCAGTAAGAAGGTTCTTTTAAAGCAAAGGGATTTCGTCCTCCCCAAGATCCCAGCAATACAAATTGCTTACTAATATCAGACTGAAGACTGTTCTTTTTTGGCATTTGATTTTCCAGATCTCAATTTGCGTAGCTTTCAGCAGGGAAATTCTTCCCTCCTAGGACGGGCTTATTGCTTCAAAGTGAGGCTTTTGCAACTTCTTCACTTTTGGATCTTATGTCTTTGTTCGTCTTATTGATATTTGAAAATTGATACTCTTCAATGATCGTTAATCACTTGTAACTTCTTAAAATTTCTCATCTCCACATAAGTATATTTTCATGATAAAGCATGGTTTGCATCTCTCAGCATGAAAATGAGAATTCTAGAAGAGTGTAAAATAGTAGCAATGCTAGTAAAAATAAGCTAGTTCATAATTTTTTTTTTTTTTTTTAATTAAAAAACAGTTCAGAATTTTAGAGATCTTCTCTTTTGGCCCTGCTATGACAGTCTGAGAATACAAGATTCTCACTGAGGTAAGAAAGTGTTTCTTGACTCTTTGCATACCTTTGCAAAGGGATTGTGTCTCCATCTTCTCTAAATCCTTGCATCAGGCAGTAGTTGTGCACAGCAAGGAGATGTCCCCTAAGCTTTCTCTTTCTAATGCTGAACAAACACAGCTCTTTCAGCTTCTCATAAATCACGTGTTCCAACTCCCTGTCTATTTTAGTGTCTTATCTCCTGTACTAGTTGCAGCATGTCAACATCTTTCTTATCTCAAGTAACCCAAAACTCGATTGCAGTACTACAGATGCAGTTTCACAAGTGTCAGCTAAATGAGAATTGTCAATTCCCTGGACCTGTTGTCCACACTCTTGATAACACAATCAGGTATGCAATTGGGCATCTTCTCTACAAGGGCAAATTTTCTTTCAGTTTTCATGTTCATGTTGTTTGTTACAGAACTGAACTTTAATGAGCCAAACTCACATGAATTGCAGATTTGTTTCAGCGTTAAAAAAACCCAGCAAAACCAGCTCCACAACAAAAAACCTCTACATAATAGTCTTTGATAAGCCCTAGACTGCAGGGTGGCTACTGTATAGGGATTACATGTTATCTTGCTATTTGCAGACCATTTTAGATGAATGGGAAGTAGACGGTGTGTTTTAAAAACAACAGACGAAATTTGAAGTAACTGAGAGGTTGTGTTTCACGATTCATGTATCGGTAATCTCAAGATAAAATGTCATCTGTTTGTTCATGTCAGCTACTCAAGAATAACTGAATCAGAATCTCTGGGTTAGTCAGTCCAACATGTTATTCTATTCCTGACCACAGCACTAACAAGTTCAATCTTGAGATGCAAACTGAAACAGAAAACCTGAGATGCTACAACACCACACAAATATTTTTAGCCCTGTATTTTACAGAACCGCTCAAGCACTTATGACATGAAAATGTCAATTTTTAAGTCAAGCCTGAAGTTGAGAGTTGGTCTTGACATAACTCAAGGAAATTGGCAACCAGCAAAAAATTCAGCTTATAGAATGCAGAACTATATATGTTTAAATTCAGTATTTTAACAACCTTAGAATTTATTGCTCAACTTCCAGTACAAGTAACATTTAGCATAACTCGCCAGCTATTTTATCACAGAGACCTGATTCTCACAGCAACTCTAGTCTGCTCCTTAATATCTCTCTTACTGTATTCTTGCCCTCTTTTTGCTTACTATTTAAAATTTGTGCAAGAGACAGTAAAACCCCATAATTTCCCCTGTTCTTGTTTGGCAGCTTCCCATTCATTTTCCCAATGACAATGGGATTGTTAGGTTGTTCTTGGCTGGGCTCCATGTGCTCACCAAAGCCCCTCTCTCACTGCCTTCATCATCTGGACCAAGGAGAGAAAAAGCAACAAAAAACCTCATGGGTCAAGATACGGAGATTTCGCTCACCAGATACTGCCATGGGCAAAACAGGCCTGACTTAGGGAAAAAATTGGTTTAATTTTTTGTTAATCAAATCAGAATGAATAATGACAAATAAAACCGAATCTTAAAACACCTTTCTGCCACCCGTCCCTCCTTCCTGGGCTCAGCTTCGCTCCTGAATTCTCTACCTCCTCCCCTCAGCGGTGAAGGCGGATGGGGAATAGCGGTGTGGTCACCTTGTCACATGTTGTCTCTGCTGCTTCTTCCTCCACAGGGACAGGATTTCTCACGCTCTTCCCCTGCTCCACTGTGAAGTCCTTTCCACAGGAGACAGTCCTCCGTGGACTTATCCAACGCGAGTCCTTTCCATGGACTACAGTTCTTGCAGAACTGCTCCAGCGTGGGTCTCTCGCATGGGGTGCAGTCCTTCAGGAACAGGCTGCTCCAGGGCGGTCTCCCACAGGGTCACAAGTCCAGACACAAAACCTCCTCCAGCTCCTCTTTCCATGGGGCCATGGGTCCCGTCAGGAACTTGCTCCAGCATTGGCTTCCCATGGGGTGACAATCTCCCTTGAGCACATCCACCTGCTCCAGCGGGGGTTGCATGGCCTGCATGGGCTCCATGGTCTTCATGGCTACAAGGACATCTCTGCTCCAGTGTTCAGAGCACCTCCTACCCCTTCTCCTTCAGTGACCAGCATGTCTGCAGAGCTACTTCTCTTGCATATTCTCACACTTCTCTAGAGTTTCAGTTGTGCAGCTTTTCTCCCTTCTTAACTGTGCTTTCCCAGGGGAGATTCCAACATCTCCGATGGGCTCAGCCTTGGCCACTGGGGGGTCCATCCTGGAGCTGGCTGGCGTTGGCTCTGTCAGACACAGGGGAAACTTCTGTCAGCTCCTCACAGAATTCACTCCTGTAGCCCCTCTGCTTCCAAAACTTGGCCATACAAACACAATAAACCCCAAAAGGTTACTAAATTTGTTTGAGTAAGAAAGTGCACATTTCCCCTGAATATTTCTTTATTTCTTATGTAAGCAGTGCTTACACTGGAATGTATTCATGAAATCAGACCAGAAGTCCATGTCATCAAGTGTTTTTTCTCTACTCGACTACATATTGCACTGAGAGGTGTAAAAATAAATTATATAGGATATTGTTCTAGTCAAATTTTAATCGTAAATCTAGGAAGGTAACTAAAAGAAAGTTTTTATAGTATCGAGGGTTATATAAATGCCATCAGACTTTGAGGTAATTTGACCCTGAATCCCTATTGTCTTTTTGTGCGTCTAAATTTTCTTCTGTTTTAACTCGTCTAAAACCAATCAATGTAAATTTTTGTCTTCCGCAGGCTTTGTTATTTATTCCATTTTTACACTATTTTAAAATAAACTGCATCATTGAATCTTTCCCAAACTGTTAACACCTACTGTGCTAACAACTAAACCGATCTACACATAATTTGTCATTAAAGTTACATAGGAAAAATGATTCCATCACATAAGGCAGTTTAATTTCCTGAGTATCTTCTCCTAGACTTTTAAAATATTCAAGTAGATTTTTTTCCATTCCTTTTTGTACTTTCGGCTGATGATTCTTCAGAAGTTCTAAATAATTAAGAAGGACATGAGTTTCCACTAGCAAAGCCATCTGACTTCAGGAGAAGTTATCTTATTCTACATATTTAATACTTAGAAACATGATTAAAAAAATTTATACAACACTGAAGTAACAGACACCGTTCTGTAATTCTAGACATCAGCCACATGTCAGAAGTAAGAGAAACGTGACTATAGTTATGCTTTGGCGTCCAGCTGATGTGGTTGCAGATTTTCAAAACAGCTCCGATAGCAAGTTTGTGTGTATCACTTAATCCCATTACATTTAGGGTTCATACATTCCCTGTGAGACTAAATAGGTTGTCCTCTGTAGCAAGGCACAATGCCTGTGTACCTACCATTCTATTGTGCTGTATGCAAGTGTCTGCATGTCTTAATCATAGATGTAGCCCAGTAAAAGTAATTTTTTCATTACTAGTAAAAAGTCTAGGAATGTGGGATCTTAGAACTTGTCTGGGCTTTTCTTAGCCTGAGCTGATTTGAGCTTGTTTTAGAAGCGTGCAGATATATTTGGTAACAAACGTCACCCTTTTCTATCAATTGGGACAAAGAAACAAACTTTCTTTCACGCTCCCTTGAGCAAGACTCCCATATGCCCCCTACGTCTTCCAGAAGCCTGGAACTGTTGACTTTAGGACCTAGAGGAGCATTATAAAAGTGCAAGTAACATTAGAGAAAAAGGGCAGGAACTGGGAAGACAGTATTTAATTTCCAGTCGTATTGTCCTGTAATACTTGTAACTGGATGTAGTATTTTGATGACACGCTAAAATATAATTGGATGAACAATAAACTCATAACTATTTATATAAAGCATGATCCCTTTTTTTCCCTGATACCAATATTTTAATATAAATCTTGAACAAGCTTGTCAAAAGCTCACTCTGCATATGCTAAGCTTTGAAACCTTAAACAGTTTTATTGACACTAAAAGGGACAGTCCATGTTCAGTAACACAGGTGCTCAAGTTTGGGTTTTACTTACTGAACCTTAAAGGATATATATTCATTCTTGATGCTAACTCTTTGTGGAAATGACGCCTTTACTTGTTGCCAGTGCCAACTGTTATTGTTCAGAATGCTGGAGTCACTCTAATGAACGGTATCTGAGCTTCATCACATGACAAACTTCAAGTGCTATTTTTCTTCTAATGTCCTAACAACTCTATCAGTGTCGTTCCCTCTTTTAATCTTTATTTCTTTATTCTTCTGTCTTTGTTTCAGTTATCAGAGACTCATTTGCACTCCCTACCCTGACAGTTTTTGATATAAAATCATGGACAGTTTTGTAAAGTTCTGAAGTTTTTTTCCATTATACTACAGTCAATATCTCATTACAAATGTTATGTCAGATCCCTTGTGTTTGCAAAGGATGGTTTCATTCAATGCTGTGGAAATGGTAGGAACAGAAGTGAATTTCATCATCAGTTGGAAGGAGTGAGCCCAGACTGCATCATGCTATTGAATCAGTAAGCAAAACCTTGCTGTTGTTATTACTGCGATATTTATTTTGCTGTGGTTACTGAACCCTAGTTGAGGATCAAGTAGGATCAACAGTTACCTGAAGTACCACAACAGGGCACAGCAGATTTTTAGAAAGCTCATATGATGCACTGTGACCCAACAGCAAAATTCGTGCAGTTTCCTCTGAAATTGTGGGGAAGGAGAAGTTGCAAACACCACTTCTCCATTTTTCCTTTGTTAAAGGGACACCCTTTGCTATGGAGAGGAATTCCATCAGTGAGCATTTTTCATCCTAAGGATGTTAAATGTTTTATGTATGCCAGTTTCTTCCTTGCTCGAGGATTCTTTCCCAGTGAGACTATTTGCCAGGCAGACGTAAATACTCAAAAGAGACAAGCAGGAAATGTAGTGATGAAATTGAGGGTAGGTTACAAAGGCACTGAGTATCTGCACATTGGATTTAGAATCGTTGCACAGTGAGCACGTTGTGGTTGTTGTGGAGGCCTTCTTCTAAGTCAAAAGCTGCTGCTGTAAGGGAATCCAGTGATGCTGCTGAATATAATGCCCTCTTTTATCAGTACTACGTGCATGTTGTGTTTACACCATGCACAGAGATCATATTGAATTTAAACACAGGAAACATGGCAGCATACAGTGTTGGATCTAGAAGACTTCTGAATGCTGTTACCTAATTAACCAGGAACAGCTGCTTGTTTTACTGAATTTTTTTTCTTCATCTGTTTTAGAAAATTCCTAGCTGTATTGAAGACTGACTTCCTTTTGTGCCCAAGGACATCTCATGACTTCATAATTCCTGAGCAACTGTTTATAAATTCTTCATAATTTGAATGAAACTTTCATTGTTTTCGTACTTGAAATTGTCAAAATATAGAGAAAAATGGGTGCATGTCTTCAAACTTCTGACCAAATCCGAAACCTCCATGCAACATCATCAGCAGAGGCAGTCCATGCTCTTCCACATGGATGTTAAATCTCTTGTTTCATTTTCATACTGTGGTGCAGATTTCTCATCTTTTTCAGTGGTTTCGGGTTCTCTCAGTTTGCCTAGTTGATGGTACTTTTGCTGTGTTTCGTGTCTATTCCTGACATGCAGTTTATTTGCTAATTTCTCCTTAGATAGAGTTTCTGGATTCCAAAAGCCTATGCCCTTCAGCACGCCTTTTTTTCTTTTTTTTTTTTTTTTTAATTGTTGATAGAAGGCAACAAATGAGGTAAAATGTCTTTTAAAATGTCACTGATGCATTTGCTGTACACACTCTAGGAACTGTCATTTTAGATTTGCACCAACTAGGCCCCCAGAGGAATTCTATGACAGAAAGTAAGCTGTGAGAGGTAAGCACCTCCTCACCACGTATTTTTTTTCTATCTAGTGGAAAACATCAGTGGATCAATTTTTTGACCAATTTAGGTAATGGCAGAGCTTGAGTATGTGTTTGTAGGCCTGGCTAGTTGTATCTGTTCAAGAGCTGAAAATGAAGTTTAAAAGAAAATCAGCGAAGGAGATTGTATGTCTACTCCTCAGGACCTTGCTCTTTTTTAATGTTTTTCCTAACTTCAGCAGAAAATAAGAAATATGAGATTTCCTGTGCAGTGGAAGTATTTGAAATGTTGCACCTTAGGAAACTCCAACATGGAGCTCTTAAAACATTTATGACCACTGTCTGTCAGCCTTATTGTGGCTTTCTCTGTATCCTGGCTGGTGTGTGCAGGCAGCTCCCACTGGAACCCCGGGAAGCACAGCAGGGAAGCCTGGCAGCACAGTTAAGTGTACAGGTAAAACAATAGCTAAAGCGAGCTCTGGGTTGCCAAAAGAATAGGGAAGTGACATCATGACAGTGCAAATTCCTGAGCTGTCTGCTAGCTGGAATGATGTGAGACAGAGTGCTTAGTAGTGGAATGACTTGAACACTTGCAACAAGCTTTTTCTCTAGGAAAATGACAATTTACTTCAAAGAACTCCAGTTCTTGAAGGAAGTGTACAGTCTTCAGCAACTTCCTTCCTTCCCCTCCTCCACTCCCCAGAAATATTTTTATTCTCCAAGATAAAATTATGTATTAAAAAGTCATATATGTTCTCCTCTATACGCTAAGGTGTGTGACCTACATGATGATTTATTTAGTCCAAGGAACAATAAATATTTAATTGTTTATATAAAGTGGAAGATCTTCATGTGGAGGTAAAAAGAAATAGTGCCTCTTGAAATTCCAGTTTCCAGAGAGCTGGAAAGAGACAGAAGTTCCATGCATGACAGGAAGAATAAGCAGATCACATATTTGGAATGAAATATTTTCTATTCTGTGTAGGCCCTGTAGCTTTAATGGTCTAAGCAGTTCTAAAAACCTCTTGGTCAATTTCAGAAGTTTATCATATTCATAGGTTTGGGGTTTCTCTTCTTTTTTTCTAGATTTTTTTTCCAGGGCTTGCTGTTCCTAGACACCTGCAGACTGCAGGGCAACAGACGTTAATGAGAGAGGTTGCTGTTCTGCCTCATGTGCAGTCCCAACACCTTGATCCAGTCCTAGAACTTTATTGTACAGAAGTTCCTGTTGAAACAGCAAAGTTGAATATACACATTAAATTCTACAGGTTAATAATTTGACTGCTTGCACTTTCCATGTCTTCTACAGGCCTTTCTCTCCAATAAAAGGTTAATTTTCTGAAGTAATTTTAGGGCCCAAGCTAGCATGGAAGCTTCAGAGATTCTCAGGATATCTAATGTTATGGTTGGGTGCCCATGTACTGAGGCTCATTGCAATACGTAATTACATTCAGTAGGAGACTCAGAAGATTTTAAAAATCTTTCTGCATTTGAACAAATGACACTCATTTCTCTTAGAAAGGAATGTATTGAACTCTTCTTTTTCTGACAAAATAAAACCACAAAGAATCATATAAAAATTTCTCAAAAGCAAAATACTGATGAACCTCCTTAAGCTCTCTGGACACCACAGTGGTGGTGGATTACAAATCCCTGGCCACATCCAGCCAGCAGAGCCATCTTGGCTTCACTCAATTTCCATGACCAAAACGTTTCCAACTCCCTTGCAGGGAGCTGTAAAGAGCTGCTACTTGTTGTAGCAGCTTTAGTTGTTATTCTGCAGTTACCAGAATTGTGGCTATGTTTAGCTTTTCTGGCACACTGCTGAGAAACTGGGTGACCTGCCAGTAAATGTGCTGTCTTCCGTAGGGAACCTACCTGCTTCTGTCCACACCCTGTTCTTCTAGAACACTGCTACACTGATGTAACAGTCCAGTGACTAACATCCTAACTCTAGCAGGAATGGGAAGATCACTAAAAGCTGTTTTGTCAGTGGGATGGTCAGAGCTTCAGCTCAGCTCACTCTTCCAGTAGTTTGTAGGGATAGACACTAAGTCAGAGTCCCTCTCTTTTGGCCAAATCAGAAGCAAAGAAGTCTGGACAGAAGGGTCATTCCCTTTCAGATTTAAACAGAGTTTAAATCTCTCACACCTGGAGTTTCAAGGTGCCAGGACACACAGCATCAGTCACCATGAGTGTTCAGCCAGCGGGAGTTAGATGAGACTGGAGAAATACATTTAATTGTTGTGTTAAGATCTTCAAGAAAATTTTGCCCTTCCTGAATATGTTTGCATTCCTCAGATTTACGGACGGGACTGGTCCTTTCTCAGTGTATTTATACTCATTGTATGCATGTGAAAACTCCAGTGAGATTATTAGCGCTGGTACTGCTTTTGCAAGGAGAATAAAGAGCTGTTTCTCATAAAAATGAACTTCCTCCAGCTGCTTTTCAGGGCTGGTTTCATCTTACACTTTCTGAGCTGGACCGGAGTTATTTTAAGCTTGTCACAAATTAGCAGAGAATTGTGTAACTCCTTGTTAGTATGGGAACTAATGGGTCAGGCCAGGTTTGGTACTGATGTTAATTGCCCTATCTCTATTGGAAGTTCAATGGCACTGAATTATTTCCTGATAACAGAGGACTCAACCTTTCATTTTTCTTTTGACACACAAGCATTGGTTATGCTGAGTGGAAATCTCATTTGTGAAGTTTTATAGACCTGGGCTGAGATGCTTTATATGCTAACACTAGAGATCTTATCTTGTATCCTTTTCTGTGGCTTTCAATGCAAAGTATAACCTCCTACTTCTATTGTAGCCTCACACAGTTTTTTGAAAAAAATCAGCAAGTCTCTTAGAAAGGAGGGGGTGTCTCTTTCCCTCATCTTTTGTCTCCATCCTTCACATGTAGTTTTCCTCATCACACCTCTATTTCTGGTGTGCAATCTTTTGTACTCTTATTCAAATTTTCCATCTTTATTTTCCTCTTTGATTCTGTCTCTGGACTCTTACCAGCAAGCACATTCTCTGCTTTGCTGCTCTATGATTAGAGTTTTATTTCTAGTTATTATCTTGCTGTGTGAATTTTCTGAAAATATCTATTATCTGGAATTGCATCTAGTAATTTAAAATATTTCCATTTATGTGCCTTCCCTTCTACCCTCTCTCCGTCCATCTTTTCCATAAAGATTCAGAAATATTTCTTGATAAGAATTGAATCTTTCTTGTACTTTTACATACCCAGTTATTTGCTTTATATAGGTCAGGAATTTCACTGATAACTGATTATTGAAGTTATACTTTTTACTTATTATATGGCAATAAATTAATGAAGAATGTATTATTCTGTTTCCACTTACACGTGGATTTTTTCTGCTTTTAAAACTGAGGTTTAGTTACGAGATTTAATTTTGTCTGCCAAATTCTTGTAAGTTCTTTGAATCTTTGAAGATTAACAGTTGTCTAATTATAATAATGGTGTTAATATAAGCAGTTTTCTGAAAGAATTAAAGAGCAGGATTTCTGTCAGAGTTTGGTTAGGACAGTCTTATCAAGGCACTTAGCTGTCACCTGCTTCGTGAAAACATTCTGGGTTTAAAAAACGTGATAGAAAAAATATTTTCAAGGGGAGATAAAAAAGACCTTTAGATCATTTTAGTGATCTAATTCATAGAAATGATCTGCAACCAATTTTATTGGCACATCTTATGTAAGGATAAAGAAGAAGGTCCCTGGAGGGGCAATAAACTTCAGTGCAGAGGTAAGGACAAGAGGCTTAAGTGGCACAGGGCAGCTCGGGAATGGAAATTTCTGAAGTTCACATTATTTTCAACACAAAAAATAAACATAACTTGAATCTGTAAATCTACTCCCAGCATGTCTGTACCCTCTAGAGCATGGGGTGCTTGGCACGCTGAAGCATTCCGGGTGGCTTGGGACACCATCATGCATATCCAGACTGCAGGTCAGCAGTGAGGTCCAACATTCACACACGCAGCTTTTCAGTTCTGCCTGGTGCTTAAGCCTCAGGTCTTGTGTAATGTCTACCTTTGATGGTGTCTTCACTACTGAATGAGGATAAGGACAAAGACAGCCAAGTGCTTATGGTCTTCCAGTACCTTCCCATAATGGAGACTCAGAGAGTCAGTTCACTGCAAGAGTTATGAAGGTGTTCAGACTATAGAACTGCAGGAAACTTTAAATTATGGACTTGTATACATTGATACTCACACTATTATGCTCACATAAACTTGAGCAACTTCAAAGTGAAATAAATTTCTCTTATTTATTTCACTTCAAGTGCAATAAATTTTGCTTATTATGGCTTCTCGCATTTTAACAATGTTTAAATAATAACCGACCCAGATGAACTAAACATCAAAAATTATCACTGCCTTGAAATCAAACCATAAAAATTATCTGTTCTAATAACTAGGATTTCTTCAAAGAAAATACTAGTTCATAATCTTTTTAATTGCATGTCTCTTCTTAAGTTGTGCAAAGAATTTGGACAGCGTGTAGGCAAATGCAAACATGCGCTTGTAGGCAAATGTGAGGGAATCGTCTTTGGTGCTTGACAGCCATGGTTACATGAAGAGGTTAAAATGTGACAGATCATAGTGAAGAAACAGCACAGTGCATAAAAGAGAGGTAGCCCAGCCCCATTATGACAGCCTCATCCTCAGATAAACATATCTTACTGAGGAAAACATGCTCATTTTCCCCTCATATTTTCAAATTTATGAATGTATGACCTGCTTGTTTATTTCCAAGTAATTGTCATACAGATTCCTGCTTCAAGCCTCACCTTGTCACTTATGCTCTAATTTTAGAGGGAAACCGATTTTTTTAACAGTAGATGAAGATTACCTCTTTTCCCAGTTTTTATTTTTTTGTAAGTTTTGATCCAGGAAAGCTGCCTATCAATAGAATCGGTCCTGGATCCTCATTCGGAGGAGAGATGAATACCTCCATCTCCTAGAAAGGAGATGGACTTGCAAGAAGAGCAGTGAGTCTCTAGAAAGCGAGTTCTATCTGCTGCATAATGTTGACAACAGGACAGTCTTCAGTAGTAGAAAAAATAAGCTTATTTTTGCAAATTATACATTTGCTCCATTTAAATCTCCTTTTTAAAAAAAAATTTCATGTGTCTTTTTGTGTCTGAGTGGTGGCTAGACTTCTTCTCTCCTTTCTTTGTTATTTTTTATTGTTCCCTCCTTGATCTTGCTGTTCTTTCTCTCTCTGAAATTCAGTAAATTTAGAGTAGTAGGAAGGGAAATAGGATCTAATGAGGTGAATTTGGTCAATGACTGTGGTATGTCATACATTGTTTAGTACAGAAGCAATAGAAGGTGGCCAATGTGATACCAAACTTTCCGAAGAAACAAAAAGGATCTGAAGAGACCAAGGGTAGTGAACCTGGCTTTTTTACTCGACAGATGTGTAGATTCATGCAGCCTTTTTGTCTGCTTAGCTGAATAACCATCTAAATGCCAATATCCTTTTGCATATTAAATAAATGTTAAATAAATTTTCTCTCAGAGAAAATGTAGAAATATGAAATCATTACTCAGCCAGGTGAACGCACTTTATAGTGAGTGATGAGTATGCTGTGTACTAGAGTTAGTAGAGAAATGGTGAGAGGTAATCTGAGGGAAGAGCTGCTCTGTAGGGGGAACTCCTAATTCACACATCTGCTAGGGGTCTTCTGAAGTCAATAGCATATCAGTAGGGATGATCAAGCTAATATTGCTGGAGAAATGAAGCTGTCACAGGAAATAAAAAAAAGTCCCCGTTTAGATCAGCAACTGTTTAAAAGATATGAAATAGAAGGTAGAGTATATGCTTGGTTGTGACAATAGAAGACAGTTAGAAGTGAGATCCAAGTGTTATGTAGCATAATTTTAAAAATCTGGAAAAGGTATTAATAGGGAAATAAGAGAGTTTGGATATGATTTTTATGATACCATATTTAAACCACAAATATTTAAAGGTGTCTGTCAAAAGTTTCAGAAAATTTTCACTCTAACTAAGTGCTACAGTGACAAAAATGCAGTGCTATTAGCTGTCATAGATGCAAAGCAATGTAAATGAATAATAATAGTCTCTGATAGTATCCAGGTAACTAGGGCTAAAGCTATTATAAATAACAAAGAAAGAGAAAGGTTCTTCATATTTTTTGAAAAACCTAGAAGAGGGATGAAGTGAAGCAGAGATGTCTCATTAAAACTTTCAGCGCTTAAGAGAATCTAAAGTGAAACTCAAGTTTCGACTGCATTTTTTTGGCTAATCCAGTTACTCTTCACCTGTACGATCACAAAGCTGTAGAGAAGTTTTCTCTTCAATAAGAGTTCAACTCCAAGGACAAAGAAGAAGCTTTTCAAAGCAGAAGCTGGGCTCCAAATTCACTGACTTCCAGTAGAGATGAAGTGCCATATAAACATATGTGTCTTTATTTATCTGCTCCCTGTAACCACCTACACACAAACTAGCCTAGTTTCTTATCCACACCGTGTGGGCAGAGGATGGGAAAATAGCTCCTGGGAGATGTTCCTGCTCTCTCCTTGCAAGAAAGGGAGAAGTCTTGGTTGTTCCTAAGGTGCTCTGACTGCAACTGCTCGGTAACAAACCAAGATTCTGCCCTGGCAAGAGAATTACACATCCCACTCCTGTCACAAGTGAAAACCTGGGTCAAATGTCTGGGTGCCAGCCCAGCCACAAATATCAGCCTCTCCTGACAAGACCTGTTATCTTCACTTACCTAATGAATATAGCTGAGGTTTAGCACTTTCCCTCTTCCCTTCTTACCCCTCTTCCCTTCAGACCATCAGACTTCAGATGGCTGAAGTAGCTTCCCCAAGTTTGAAACCTCACAATTTTGAGTTAAGCATTATCAAAACCTTCTTCAAAGATATTCCCCAGCTGTCTATAACATGAAAATATGGTTTTATGCATCAAAATGTATTTATACCTGTCTAAAGCTTTGGTTATCTAGAGTCCATGGAAAAGAAACATTTCATTTGGTCTAAAACAATTGTATTGAACACCAAATAATTTATCTTTACTTCAAGTATTTTTTAAATGAGGAAATGGTATCAGTAGGGTCAGAGGACATTACAATACAAACCCATGAAAATCAGTGATTTCACTTCAAAATTATTTTGCAAGTTTTTTCCAGGTATTTTTAGAGTGTGAAAATTGAATGACTAGGCAATGCTATCAAATATTTTGCTCGGGAAAAGAAAGCAGTGGTTGTAAAATCTCACTATATTTCAAACAGTCTCTCATCCTTAGAATCTACCATTAATAATAATTTTTAGAAGACGAGATTTTATTCCAAGTTTCCACCTTGGGGGAGTTTTCTTTTTATCTTGGCATTGCAAACCTTTGAAAAGAAGCATTTCAAATGGAAGGCATGACAGATCTTTTAAATGGAATATGCAGCTACTGAGCTCCACACTATAATTACTGTCATACTGAAGAAGGTTAAATATTTATGAAGAATGTGCTTTTTATCAGTCAGTCTAATTTTTAAACCTGAATTCTGTAATTGCATTGAAATACCAAGAATCAAAGGGGGGGTTTCTTTCTTGGCAGGCATAAGATTTTCACCCGTCTCATTTATTTGTGAGGCATGGCCAATATAAACAAATTCTGTGTAGTTTTTTCATTTTGGATCAAAATTAAATTGAAACCAGTTATGCCAAATATCTTCTTAGGCAATGCCTGACTGTTTGTTTGGGGTTTTTTCCCCCAGAGATTAGAAATTGGGCTTCCCTCCTTAAGATATATTGAGTTTTATATTCAGTCACTTTGTGACTTTCTTCCCCCCCCCAAATTTGGTTAGGTTAAATAGCAAATTAATCTTAGAGTCTTAGTAGCATATTTTGCTATACTGAAATCATGCAGTAAACTTCGGAAGAGTTTCCTGACAAAATCTATTTCATGACCCAAATTTCCCCGATGCTTGCATAATAAGTTTGTTGAAAGTATGTTCCAAATTCTGGTTTTACCAAGGTTATTGCGGGTGCCCTTTAGCTCATTTTGCAATCCTATAATCAACATACTAATAAAACAAAGAGGTGAAAATATTTCTGTTTAATAATTTTATTGATTCACATCAAGTCCCACTATTTTTATATGACTGTTTTATGTGAATTAATCTAGAATACTAGTCTGAAGAGATATACTAGAAAACTTACCCTAAAGGATGTACAGACTGTGATTTTATAGTTAATCAGGCTTTTAAAACTTCTGATGAGGGTTCTCCATCTGGAGAAGCAATGCGTGGTGCTGAACCCACTCAGTCTAGAGAGGGTCCTCGCACAGTATTCTAGTCCCTGGGAGGAGGTGAGGGTTGCCTGCACTTGAGGCGGAAACTACCTCAACTACCTAGGCAGAACATCCAGGATGTGATTAATAGAATAAGACTAAATGTCTAAAGAATGCCAGGTCAGCCAACCCTCCAAACGTTTCCTTCTTTCTGTGAACTGGAAAGGAACACACACAGCCATTTGAAGTTGTATGAAAAGAATGCTGCCCACTCGTATTCATAGGAACCCTGCCACAGCACAGCTTTGTTCTAAAAGAAAACAAGACCTCCTCAGTGGTGTGAAAGGTATGCCCTTGTCCTTGGCAGGAGGTCCCGGACCCTGCTTCCAGGACAGCTGCATGGACCATCCCCAGAGTAATAGAAGTGAGCACTGCATAGCGCAGCGTTTTCTGATGGGTACTCAGAGCAACTTTCTATGAGCAGTGCAGGGCAGCCCTTCTGCCAGATCTAAGTCTTATTGTGCACTAGATAGGGAAGGTAAGGGACAAAATTCTGGTGTGAGCTCCATTCAGTGAAGCATTTTTCATCCTAAGTATGCCTGGCTTTTCACAACTTCCAGAAAACATTGTAAGGGCTAAAGGTGTCAGTAAAGCTGAGTCATGAAGCATCTTGTACTTAAAACTAATTTGGTCTTTTTAATTTCATTACAATTTAAGTAACTACTTAGAATTAAAAAAAAAAAAATCAGCACTTACAGAATTCATTTCCTTCTATTCAAGCTATAAAGCTTGGAATATATACTTTCAGAATTTGTTATGAATTTAGTATTGACTATTTATGACTTTTTCAGAGTTCGGTTTTTTTTAAGTTGCCAATCTGAATGCAAAGAGTTAAATCCTGGGAAATGGCAACAAGGTTGTTAAAGAAGTGCCTTAGAAGGTAGAACAATGACACAGATAAGGCAGCCTAAGGTATATAACTTCAAAGAATTTTAGATATGAGTGGCTGCTGGGCTATTGGGAGACAAACTGGCTCCGTGTAGGCTGGAATGGGGTACTCTTCCTAGGGCTATGCCTGGATTCATCAGAGATCTGAAACTTCAAAGACTTTAGAAAAGGGGAGGGGGCATTAATAGATTAGGAAAGGCTATAAGGGATGAATCAATGGAAAGCTGACAGTCAGATTGCAAGAGACATGGGAAAATATCAAGTGTGGTGAGCTGCGTAGGGTGTTGGGGTTTTTTTGTTTTTTTTGGTTTTTTTTTTTTTTTTTTTTTGTTTTTTTTTTTTTTTTTTTTTTTTTTTTTTTTTTTGGTTTTGCTTTACTTCCGGAAATGAGGTTAGTCCAGCTTATGAGAAAATAAAAGTTTCACACCGTTCTGCGTATGTTCCTCCTTTTCAGGAATTCGCGTTTCACTTCTTGTTTCTCAGGTGCAATCATATAGCTGTGAATCTGTACATATGTTTAAGAAACAATTATGACTAATGTTTTATATTGACTCAGATAAGTCCCGGGAGAGGTTAAGCTGTGACTCTCACTAAAGAGAGAGGGAATAAAGCTCTAGCATCTTTGATGCACATTCTTGAAGACCCAAAAGAAACAGAGTTTCATATCTCTATTAGGTGTGGCAGTGATGTTCATAATTGTTTCTCCAACATTACATTAAAAGAATCGTATAAATCTGAAGGCTGAAGACTGTCAAGATCATCACAGACCATTTAGATTGTGTCTGTTTTATCCAGAGTGACCTCGTACGGAAGTTATGTGTGTTGGCAATGTAGAAAATGAAAGCATTACATCACTTAACCTTTGTTATCTACTCTCTGTTAATTTTTTTTTCTGCTCTCTATTAAGTAAAAGTGTTTCTTGCAAAGCTATTCTTCTGCATCCTTCGCTGCTTTATATTCACAGATGTATAAAGGATTAACTTTGAGCTCCTTTTATATTGTGTTAATAGAATTGTATTATATATATTGCTGATCAGCTTCTAGCAGGTGCAAATGCCTTTAGGTGGTCTCTTGTGGATTTTTTTTTTTATTCCCTTAGTTTTGAGCTGAACACGATTTGAAGGGCCAATAAATGTTGAACCAGGTTTCTACATTCAGAAAAGTATAGTCTGAGTAGAAGGGCCTTGAGGGGAAGCTGTATGAGGAGTGGCTGAGGTCCCTTTGTCAGTTCAGCCTGGAGAAGAGGAGACTGAGGAGAGACCTCACTGCAGTTACAGCTTCCTCATGAGAGGAAGCAGAGGGGCAGGTGCAGGTCTCTTCTTTCTGGTGCCCAGTTACAGGACTCGAGGAAATGTCATGAAGCTGAGGCAGGGGAGCTTTAGGGCTGGATATCAGGAAAAAGTTTTTCACCCAGAGCGTGGTTGGGCACTGGAACAGGCTCCCCAGGGAAGTGGTCACGGCACCAAACCTGTCTGAGTTCCAGTAGCATTTGGACACTGCTCTTGGGCACACGATGTGGCTCTTGGAGGTGTCCTGTGCAGGTCCAGCAGTTGGGCTCAATGGTCTTGATGGGTCCCTTCCAACTCAGTATATTCTGTGATTCTAGGATTCCATGATATTAATTCTACTAAGACAATATTGGTTTTGCTTAAAATGTGATAGCCTGATCCCTTTGTTCATCAAAACAATTTCAGTGTCCTTGAAAATGTAGGCATTATAGGAAAACTGTATAATATTTGAGGAATTCAGAACAGAT
The DNA here is from genome assembly GCA_013398855.1 of Mohoua ochrocephala. Taxonomy (NCBI): domain Eukaryota; kingdom Metazoa; phylum Chordata; class Aves; order Passeriformes; family Acanthizidae; genus Mohoua; species Mohoua ochrocephala. Next base: position 21,450 of record VZTA01016268.1, on the reverse strand, counting down.
AAATCATTAAATACAAGTTTTAGCATTTGAGTGGAATCTCTGTTATATCTCTAGCAAGTAGCTCATCCGAGGCCTTTAACTTCATTCTTCCAAGTATCACTGTTTTGAAAGGCGCTGCGAGTCAGGGGCAAATTGCAGTAATGATAAATGTTAGAATCATAATATTTAAGGGGTATAATTTACAAGATCTGAAGAAAAGCTGTTTGTTTCCAAAAATATCTTCGTAGGGATCCTTGGGGGAAATTCTATTGTTTCCTTTCCACAATCCCAGTCTAATTTCATATTTAAGTACTCACACAATTTTAAAGAATGATGGCTAGGTACCGGTAGGTTTTTTAATTCTGTTTTGGAATCTTGCCTGACAACGTTCATGCAAGGATGTTCTAAATTACACTTAGCAGAAAACATAGCACAAAAAAAAATCAGCATTATGTGACTGATTTTGCAAGTAAAGCTGTAAAGGTTTTTGTTGTACATCATTTGGATATCTGAGGTAATGTTGTCACAGACATTCAGATGTTGTTTAAATCCTGCTCATGTTTTTTACAGCCAATCAGGCAGAACAGCAATAGAACATAATTTTTGCAAACAGTACTGTAAATGGTATAACCCAGTACATTGCATACTTTTTGAAAGAAGATACGAGGTACATCTTACTAGCAGGTGTATAAATTTTTAAATAATTTGCTGCCAGTTTATTTAGGTGAAAAATTAACTTCCATTCTGATATTCACCCACAAAAGTCAATTAGAAAAAGGCTTTGTTTATTTTATTGGACTATTAACTATAGAATGGCAATTTACCTTTCCTATATTTAATCTGCAGAACAGCAAGCAGTCTACAGTCAGATATATTCAATTACTCTCAATGATTTAAGGAAACATCGTGACCTCCTGCAAATGAAATATCTATATGGGCACTTCGAAAATATTGAAAAGCCTGATTCTTTTGGCAGTTTATTATTTTATTAACAAACATTTTAAATTTGTTATGTTTTATATTTTCTTTGCTTCCTTTGTTGTCCTTATTAGGAAATAATGCAGTCCTATATTTAGCTTAACTTAGCTAAGTCTATAAATCTAATAGTCATTGACCTCATTGCTGCAGCACCTTTTTCTTTCTGCTTGCTGTTTTCTTTTCCTTTTCATAATTTCTACACAAGTAGGGCAATATTGCCCTTTTCCAGTGACACTAAAGTTCAACTAAACCTAGACTTTCTTTCATGAATCTTTTTTTTCCCAGATGACAATCATGACAAGTGACCTTAGCATACACTCAATACAAACAGCACCACCATGTCTCACTCTATACGACTGTGTTGTAATGATTTTGAGGCAAATCATCTATTGAGGTATGCAGTCAATAAAGTCGTCTCAAGAAAGGAATGAATTAAAATGTCAGTTTGTTATGGGAGAGCTACTAATGGCCAGTTCTGAAGCTCGTGCTTTCACCTTTTCCCCCTGAGCTAACTTCCATTTGATGGTAACATCATGTGCTCTTTTGAGGCCGCCACCTGATCTAGACCAAATTGTGGGAAAATAGTTAGAGATTCCACAGTATTCATCTGGATGTGTTACAGGCAGAGCTGGTTGTCTTTCTTCTGTGAACGTGTCTATGAATTATATAATTTAAAAAAAAAAAAAAAAAAGAAGAAGAAAAATGCTTAGCAACTTCACATTTCTCTGACCTCTTATCTAAATGACAGCTGATATCTGAGCATAGTCATGGTCTTGCTTTGCAGTTTACGAAAGTCTTTGTTCACCATGTCCTTTGTGTGAGAGGCTCTCTTACCAGATCAGCACGATCCTGCAGATGTTTCATTCAATAAAGGGCAGTGGCTGTGGCTTCTTCTGCTTTTCAAACGAGCATTTTAACACACTCAGATTGCAAGGTGTATATTTTTCTTGATTGTCTGTGGAGGCTAATAAATTGTTAAGGGATGATTAATGATTAATGATTTCAAGGGAATGATGACTGTCCTTATGGTCCACATCTCCTAAAGCAGTTTGCACTTGCCTGCTTTATCTTATCTGCTTATCTTGCCTGCATGAGCAGGTTGGCATCTGCCACAGTAACCACTTCTGCATATTCTTTTTATTTTCTTTTGAAGTATGAAATGGAGAGAAGGAAACTGGCATTTCCTTTTCCTGAGGCATTCACTAAATATATTAGAAAAGGCAAAGAAGCCTGGTAACTTCTTTACTGCTAGACAAGCTCCAAGAAACCCAGAAGAAAAATCTGTTTTCATTCTCTCCCTTATACTTGAATTACAGGTGTCAAAATATGGGTAATTTAGCAGAATTTTCTATGGATATAAAAGAAAAATATCTTGATCCACCATAAATCTTTAGTTTGAGCTGTAGAATACACTATCGATGAACTGTAGCTGCTGGGACTGTCTGCAACCTTCTGCTGGATTTAACTTCATTGTCTGTTTTGAGATAAATTGTAAAGCAACATATCAAGTTAGCAGCTTATTGACTGTCCTGCTGGGAAATATGTAGAGCAGGCATGGTTTTAAATTAACTCTGAAAAAGAGTGAACAAGTCAAGTCTGTGCGAGACAAGTTTACCTAGCAAGCATTGGACTGATAGGCAGTTACTCATAAAGCAATTGTGCTTGTTTGGGTGCAGGGGATTTTATGAGACATGGGTTGTTTTCCTGAACACTTTGATTCTAGCTAATTTCTACATGATTTCTTATTCTTTGAAAGATATCTGGCTCTATACAACTCAGCTTGGAATTTTAAAGATACTTTTTTTCTCTTATGCTGTTTGGCTAGTTTAAGAAGGATAGCTAAATAACCTTGGTATCCTTTTCTGGGACCAGAGAGGAAAGAACTTAGTTTCATTTTAATAAAGTCCTTTACACCGTTTCAGAAAAGAAGAGGGACTATGGAACAACTCCAGAAAATTTTTGTTTTCTTCATCTCTTTTCAAGTGGTAAAAAAATTATGATATCAAAGAGTGTAGGGTTTAATGAACCTGTGTTAATTTAAACAATGTGAAAGTTTGGCTTACCATCTGGAAAAGTCTACTGCATGTCTAATGTTTATGCATTTTATTTGATTATTTGGGTTTCTTCCATTATTTGACTTGCTATAATGCTAAATTCCTGTGATGTTTGCAACTGTTCCATAGAAAGTAGAGCTGAGTTAGGTCTCCCTTGCCTTCTGGTTGGTTCTTCTTAACTTTTGCCTATGGAGAAAGCAAGACTTCAGAAAAGGTTAGTTAAGCTAAAGGTAACTTATCACAAGAGATGGAATAAACAGAAAAATTATATTACCTAACTGAGATGGTCTTTGGTGTCTTTAAAGATGAGAAGATTTTATTTTCATCACTTCAGTTTGTAGGTATTTTAAAATGTAGGGTTTTTTCCTTCAGTTGTGGGCTCCTTGTATTGGGTTTTGGTTTTTTGTGTATGTGGTTTTGGGTTGTTGGATTTTTTTAGAAGGTAGAGGCTATTTCCCTGTGGCAATATTCACAAATCCTTCAGGAGGCTATCAGAACCTCAGCCCATGAAAAGAATCCGGTACTTTTTGAAGTTGCTTTTGAAAATGCCAAAGGTCACCTTTCTGCATTTTCTGCATAAAGTGTAGTTTATGTCTATGGACCTATAGAATTGTCTCACTTTCCTCAGATGATTGTATGGAGGACAGCAGGCTTAACCAGTGCATCTGAGAGCAGAGCAAGATAGCAATCCTTCTGATTAGAATAAAGGGTTTCCCAATTTTTGGCATTTTGTTTAAAAGTGATCAATAATTGTATATTCTTTTAGAAAAGGAAAGACTTTTCCTTGTCATTCTTTTTCTGGTTGGTTGCACCCATCAAATATCCAATTATAAATATACAAAGTTGTGGCACATATCCCTTGTGAAATGGGCTAAGGGTGGTACTAAACGTGTCTCCTTCAAAACCAGGAATTATCTTAGACCCTTTACCCTTTGTTGGCAGACAGACAAAACATTAAGGATCGAGTGGAAAGGCCAAAATTGAATGGAAAACATAACCCACTGAAAGATGAACATTTGGAGAAGTGTGGGGAATGCTGCACTTCCACTGTTGCAGTGTCCTCACAGACAGGTTTGGGGGTCATTTACCATCGCCTCCTCTTCACCCAGAGTGTTTGAACACTCTTATGTCTAACATCAGTCAAGAGGAGAAAATGAGCCCTGGGCATTCATTCAATTTAAATGTTTTTATCGAAAGCATTTGTCACTTCACGGATTGGTCTGAACTAGAAGAGTCAGTGGGTGAAGACAGGTCATGCTGAAATGTACACACAAGGGCTGTGGTGTCACACCACAAACTGTTCCATGGAAAAATTTGTATCAGCCTCCACAATGGCCACGGCATGCCACTTCTCCAGTCCTCTTGCATGACCAGAGCATTAAAGCAAATGTATTCAAAGATACATCAGTTCCCTGATCTAATTCAAGGGATAACTGCCCATGAAGTTGTACCAGTCCTAAGACAGTAAAAATAGAGTTCAGGAATATCTCAGGGTAGTGTAGTACCTGAAGACTTCTGTAGTTTAATGGGCTAATTTTTGGTGGCAGTATTGGAATGAAAGGCTGTCTCAGATTCAGGTCTGCTCAGGGATGGTTCTGTTTGCAGAACTGTGATGAACTGAACCAGGGACCTGATGCAGCTGAAAAAACAGATTTTGTTTGGGTTCCTTTTCAGCTGAATTCACTCCTGTTCTGGCACAGCTCTGACCGGCTTTGGCCAGAATAAGCAGCATCTCTGAGTGCTCAACCATGGCTTGTATCTGCTGAAATCGCATTCTGAATTACCGATTTGGGGAATAGGAAATTCAGGGGCATCATTCCCAGCAAGTATTTATTACTAGACAATCAAACACAAGACATAATGGCCCGTGTGCCAAAGAAATTGATGCAATTTTAAAGGCTGAGGTCCTTCGCTTAGTAGGAACAACAACAAAGCTGTCTCCTGAATAAGGCAATGAAGAGTTTAGCACCAATACCAATGGAATGCATTCCTGCTGCCTGCACTGGGCACATTGTCCTCCCAGCTGCTTCAGCATAACTGTTTATAAGGCAAGTAGTTATGTAGGTGGAGTAGAGAGCTGATTCTACTAAGCCACTTTCTCCTTTACGTTTACATTTTTATTTCCAGTATACCCACAGCTAAACAGACCAATTCTAGTAATCTGGAGCACAGAAGAAGAAAAGGCATCTTTTTGAGGTGACAGATGAGAGGCAGTAAAACTCTCATGCTTGTGCTAAGGTGGAGGGAACATACCAGAACTCTGCAAGTCCCCACAGAGGCTCTGACACCCATTTTACCCTTGCTCTGAGAACAAGAAAGGATTTCCTTTTCACTTTCATGAGCTGTCAATCTCTATTCAACGACATGAACAGTTAATTCGCTTCCTAAAATCCATTTTTCATGCATTGCCATCTTTGTAAGGGAGAGTAAATCCTTTCCTTTACTTACCAGGCTTGAAATTTAACTTTCTTCCATAATGCTGTAGAAAAAGTTTTTCTGTGAGTCACAAAAAGGAGCATTAGAAGCTGTCCAACTTTCACTTTTTTTTCCCCAGTTTATGAATGTCTGAGCGTTAAATGACTCGAGTTTATTAAGTATGAGAAAATGGCACTAGGATTTTAACGTCATTTGATGTTAAATAATTAACTTAGAATTATGCCAACATCATAAACCATCATATGCACAATATTCAATATATAGCTACATTCAATAATAAATATCTTATGGAATTCATATAACTGAAGCCCACACAAGAATAAGGAAGCTGCCAAAACAGAATCATATCCAGTTGGCTTAGTCAGCAAGAAACCAACTGGTCCACAGATGCTCTTTTTTCTATGAGAAAATATCCTCTTTTGCAAGTCTCCTGTCTGCAAAATGTTTCATATGAACTCTTCTCCTCCTGCAGGCTGTAAATAATTTATTCATCAAACCCTTTTATTTGTAGCAGATGGAAAACTTAGTACAAATTTAAAAACAAAAAAGGAGAAGATTAGACATTTAGGTGAATAACTCTAATTGCATTATACTGGGCATCAACTGACACCCAGATGGATTTGGATGCCTTTTCTCTGGCACAGACAAGAACTGGAAAAGAAGTTGTTTTGAGAATTGAGAGTTGAGAGTGCTCGTTCATCATGTGTAAGGATATGAACACAGGTAATGAGGTTATGACAAGATGTTCACCTGTATCCAGTGCTCCCTGTCTATCCACTTCCATTGTCCTTGTCTATTCATGCAGCTGCCCAGCTGAGGTCCAGCCAGTGTCACAGTAAAATAGAGTAGGGCTCTGTTCCTTAGAGTAGGTGCAGCATGTGTCCTTTTTTCCCCTCTATTATTCCCTTTGCACAGGAACACACATATTTTGGCAAGAAAATGATAAGATATTAAAAAAAAACCCCACCTGGTATGGCTCCAATTCCTTTTCTTTCAGAACATGCACACATTTGATACCTTTGGTTTAGAAAAACTTCACCAACTGTTGTTAACTGACTATAGAACATAATTTGTATTCCTGCTCTTTGTCTTTTTCGCAAGGTCACAAAGGGAAAAAAGACCCTATTCCTACATATGTTAAGAGAATGGTTCTCAAACTGCTTCTGTCACTTCCAAAGAAACACTGCTACCATTTGCTTTATGGGTAAAAGTCTCAGAATATTGCCAATAACATAGTTGCTGCTCTAGCAACAAGAAAGCTTTGTTACTTTGGTTATACATTTCTATTTATAAAATATCATTTACCATTAGATAACTACTTGCATGTGATGATGGTGTGACAAGTGCTCCTCCTGTAATGCAATGACACAGAACAAATAAGCTGAATTTTATTCAATTAAAGTTTAAAATATATCGGAGCAAACATACATAAAGTATGTTTTCTACTCCATAATTCTGTGATTTCCCATTCATTTGAACAGTATTCTATAAAAACACCGTCAGATAATGGATATGTTTCTTACAGAGTGATAATATAATAATTAATAGGACAGATGTGATAGGACAGTAGCATACAGAAGAGGAAAGAGGAAGTACATAAATTTTGGTAATAGGAGATACCCTGAAAAGTCTGTTTGCTTAAGAACTGCTGCAAGAACTCTTCCTTTTGAGTGTTGTCTGGACTGAATTGTGTTGAATCCTGGAAGCTGGCCTGATCTTTATTGACAAAATACTGCTGACCGATTGGCTGAAAACCAAGGAGAGGAGGGCATGTTGGTTGTTCTGATGTTTTCTGTGAATGTATAAATGTTCCTGTTTCTGTAATCTTCATCCAAATTAAGAAAAGAAGAATTTTGCCATCAGTTTCAGAATACTCCTTTGTGCGAGGCAATGTGCCTTTGTAATTGAAGCCATGTATCAGAGTTGTATTACATTTTTTTTCTTATACTAAGGGATGCACCTGCTATCTGGGGTCTGGCTCTTAAAATGTGTTTTGGCAGAGAATAATGTCAATATTAAGTATAAAGTTGATGTCATTATGATAGGATTATTGACTTGGAAGTTAATTGAAGACATTGCTTTCATAGACAACACAAAGTGATCTCCAAGCCAAAAAATTTCATGTTCCTTACCATTTAAAAAAAATGTGTTTTCAGACCAATGAGACCAGATGTTTCTATGCATCCAGCTGCTCCCCACCCTGACTTGCATATTTTATATTTCCCAGAAGGCATTTAAAATCTGCAGCATCACTGTCGAGTTTATTGCACTATTAACTTAAAAACTGCATCAACTGTTGTGTGGTATTTAAGTAGAAAATTTACTGTGGGTGGGTTATTGTTGCAGGAAAAGAGTACTGTTCTCTGCTAAAATTCTAGGAGACATAAATGCAATTTCATTTCTTTTTTGTAAGCAAATTATTAAAAAAAGGTTTTTTCCATTCACAAGATATTTGCATGGTTTCCACCTGTAACTAACTGGCCTTTCCAATCAATTGAAAAATGAAGGAATTAACATTGAACGTACAATCTTTTGAGCATAACTGGGCATTTAGACAGTCACATAAATAAAAGTTACTAGGTTAAGAATGAGAAAATATTGTTAACAGTTGTAGAGGCACATACTCGCAACTATTTCAGCAGTACCTAGTACCAAGTTCAACACATTTTGTTGACTTAATTTTGTTTAATTTAATGCTTTTGCCCTATTGTACTCTTATTACTTTGTTACTGTATTAGAGAACATCTACTAATATACTCCTGCAAAACTTCATTCGCAACGTGGGCTAAATTAGGACTTTCAACTCACAGACTTCAGAAAAAAGAAAAGAGAAGGAATATTCCCATGAGAAGTAGTTTTGATGTACAGTCTCTTACTTACGGAGTAAATGTGTGATATTTCTTAAGTATCTGGCCAGCCATGCTAGATAAAGCAGAAGAAAGACACATGGAAATATGCCATATGCCATATTCCATATTTCTCTTTGGCATTTGAAATCTGTTTGAATGAACAACAGGGAATGAAATCCTGGCTTTCTGCAGAAGCCGACTCTGAAAATGGTAGTAGACAAGGAAACATAAAATTATCAGCTTTGAGAACCAAACTAAAAAAGTTTTCATCTAAAATATTCTGTAATGTTAAGTTTCACACACTCATCAATGAATGTAGCAAGATTTAAAAATGGATAGATTTTTTTTTCTATGTCCTAAAGAAATGCTGATTTATTCAAGCACGGTAGATGTTTTTTCACCTGTAACAACAGGAAAATATACAAGGAAGAGCAAAGCACATGTAACAAGATCATACAGCGTCAGAAGTACACGTAGCAGTCCTCTTGACGAAGTAATAGCTTTGGTGTTTTTTTCCCTTTCCATAATCTTCCAGCAGTGTTCCTGGGGTAATCATTATAGTTTAATCTTTGTCCTCTGCAGGTACAATAACTGCCTTTCAAAGTCTCACACTAATCTGTGTTGTGACGCAAAGGGCAAGACGTAGTCCTGCAGTGTCACCATGAATAATTTTTTGGTTGGCATTTCTTCTTGTACTCAAGGGGAGTGCCAGGCTTTGAGTTGGACATTGAATTCTCATAAAGTTTTGTATTTATTTTATGTTTGCAAGAGTGATCACAGACTTGGCTAGCTGCCCTGAGGAAACAGGTCTCTGGAGCAACACCCAAGTTTAAAGTTGTACTTTAAACCTGAGCTAGTAGAGCTTTACAGAAATAAACACCTGTATTACATAACACTGGAAAGGTATTTCAGGGATTTTTTTCTTTTATGAAGTTATATGACATGACTTCAAAGGTCATTATTAATTTTTCCATAGTCCCAAATGGAATGTGCTTCAGCCTTCTTCTCTCATTCTCTCTTCACTTTCTTCTGATGGCTTTTGTTGCTGTCTAGCACTTCTTTAGAAACAGCCTAGCAAGTATATTTAAGTACAGTAACTCATGTGTGGAAAATGAATGTTGCTCCTGTTAAACTGAACATTCACACTCAGAATAGTTTTGAGAATTGTAACTCTTGAACTTAAGGCATCTATGGTAGGTAAACATTACCGTTGTTATTATCAGTGTGGGTGTGATTTATTGCTCATCACCATGACAGCTAAGAGAGAGCTAGCCACGCAACCTCCAGGATAAGGTATTATACAATCATGACCTCCCTGCACTAGGTGTAAGCGTTGGGCATAATATACTTTCTGTGGGACCCTCCGAACTTGGTGTCTAGGACCTGAGTCATGTGAAATTCTGCTTCAGAATGTCCCCTGAAGTGGTCACTTCACCTCTGGATCCTACAGACAACACCCTATGAGGTCCTAGCACTGTAACAGTAAGAGTGACCTAATGGTTCATGCTCCACTTCTCTTTCTATAGAGACAAGACATATCGTGTGTGGGGAAATGCGTGCCTGTGTCCTGCCTAATGACAGGCAGAATACTGGTATCAAGCAGCACTAGACACTAAAATTATCCTCAGTACCAACATCAGCTGTCAAAATTGCAAGACATTCCCAGTTCAACACTGATGCCCTATGCTGCCCCGTTCAACCTGCTGCAGGCAGACTGGTTGCAACCCTGCCTTCATGTGCTCCTCCAATTCCTGGTCACATGCCTGCTAGCATTTTTCCTTTCACAGCAAAACATTGGTGAATTTGGTGAGCTTAATCTGAGACTGCAGGGAGGCACTAATGGAAGCCTTTTGTCTGGGCCAGAATCGCTTTGGTCCAGCTGGCTCCAATGCAGAGGTAGCATTACCAAGGAAATGAGGTAAGTGTAGGAAAAGTACTGCCCCACCTTACACAAAATCCCCTGAATTTCTCTTTTCTAAAACTTTAATAGGAACATGATGGTACTATAATTCTGTTACTTTTGGTTTCTGCCTCATGTCAGATTTGACATTATTGCCACCAGAAACTCGCCCTCCTTGTTGTATATTCTGCTTCAGCAGTGGATCATTCAGGCACAGCCCAGCAACAAACAGCGGCTTTCAAATCAATAGCAACAGGCTACAGCTAAGTTCTTAAGTAACATTTAACTGAAATCTAAACTGGAGTTGAATCCTAAATTCTGGTCTTCCAAACTAGAAACTGAAGAAAAAAAGAGAAAGGAAAAATCCAATTCAGAAAATATTTTATTGAGTACAATACCATTTCATTATAGGCTTTATAAAACACCACCAACCTCTCTGAGGTTGAATACAGCTTGGGCAGGTGCACAAGGAGTGGGAGAGAGAGGGACAGCATCTGCAAACTTTCATGCAAGAGGCATAATATGGGATATTTGCATCCAGATAATACCTTGTCATAGTGCCCAAGTTTGCACTAGCTCATCAGAAAAAAATTAATGAATCTACATTTAAATTTTATAAAGGACTGTAACAAACAGCTATAAGTTCAAATTTACTGGATGTTGCCATTGCACATTCAACAACTAAACTGAAGACCATGAAATAAAAAAACCAGTAACTTGGATTCAAAGTACTGTAAGAAGCCTTGTGTGGAAACTGGATTAACTCTAACTCCAGAAACTGATGGTCAACAAGACATCAGAACCGCTGTAGATAAGGACAACTGCAGTTTTTACCAATGTACTAACATCTAACTTCCATTTTTAGCAGATGGAAAACAGGGAAAGTTCCTGGAATTTGGGTTAATCCCACAACGCACTTTTAATCAAGACCTGGCACCATGGTTCTTGGAAGGAGATTAAACAAACAGTAGTCCATAGGCAATTTTCAGTTGCATAAAGCAACTGAAAACTCATAGAAAAGAGCCTTAATCGGGGGACTAATGTGGTAATATTTATATGAATGAAGTTGCTGCTTAGTGGAATGTAGACCAACTAATTTTTCTGGTATGTTTATTTTCAGTGATGGTAAAGCATAAATGTGCTATGAAAAGATAGAACAGTCAAAAGCAGCCTTGAAAAAGTCTCTATATTGCTTAAATTCTCTCAACCTTACCCCTTTATGAAGTATGCATACATTCAGGGACTCTAAGAAGTTTTCAGGTTGACCATATTTCTACAGCTAATTCGGTATTTTATGAGCTGGTCCCCACAGAATCATTAAAAATCTGCCATGAAACCTGCACTGTACTGCCAAAGAATTGAGGAGCGCTTGTTATAACAGTGACTATGAAGGTAAGTATAGCAGTTAATATACCAAATTACAGAGAGACTTCCATTGTCCTTTGGGTGTGCATTTCCCCACATGTGTAAGTACCACCACTTTGGCAGGAAATAATTTCGTAAAGCAGGATGGAACAATTTGTTAATTACAATAGTATTTTCAAATGGAAAAGAAATTATTAATCCACACTTTAAACCAAAAAAATTGAAAGGTAAAGTTTAGCATATTCATTATCAGTAAGAGGAAATAGTCCAGGAAGGCCAAAGTATTCAAATAATTCAGAAAGGTTCTGCTGAAATGAATTTCTTATTTATTAAAAAGACAACACATTCTCAAGAGAGCACCTTCTGCAATGAAATAATTTAGTTTCTTCATATAGACACATCATACACAATGTTAACAACCATGAAAAACAATACAAAATGCTTTCAAATTTAACAAGTAGAAAAATATAACTAGTATATATGGCAATTGTGAATCTAATACTGTACAGAAGTATTTATGGATTTTACAAATAAATAACAGCTTAAATGCCCTTTTTAAATCTTCTAACTGTACACTGGAACATAGGTTCTGAAGCTTACTACTAACTTGCCACAAATGTGTGCCAGTCAAATGTTCTGCCCACAAGCTCAAAAAACTTCTTGTTGGGTTCATGGAAATATTCCTGCAGTTTCTCGAGTAACCGGGTATCTACTTGTGGGTGCGCTCGTCCTTTGGACTCGTGTAAACAGCGCTCTCTACCACTGTCCCTCAGGCAGTAGAATCCCTTAGTCTTATTGAAATAAAAGTTTGAAGCATTTATCTGTGGTGATAACTTCAGAAATCTCTCTACCTTTTCTATTTCTGGAAAGGGATCTTTGATTAGTTTATCCCCATCTACAATGTGGATATGATCAAGAGGAAAATACTTCAGCCAGTTCTGCATGTGAATGTAGTACAAGCTTCTGTTTATTGCCTTGTAGTCCACATTGAGTTCACCATTTTTAATCAGGAATTGTTCAATGGATGGGTACGGCTTGTGCTTCTGCATGTGGTTATAGAACACTTGGGTGTAATCTGATAGTACTCTCTCACTCGGGTCTCTTAAAATAAGGAGTAGTCTCATTGATTGGTTCATGTTATAAACTCTTTCAGGCACTTTAGGTGATGTGAAATATGCTGGAGTTTTTTCCACGGTGATCTGATGGGGAGACGAGAATGGCATTTGATTAATATACCACTGCAATCCATTCCTGTAGTGATCTTCCCAGTCAAAGAAGTGAACTTCACTTTCTGCTGCTGCAATATCTGGATGGAGACTCAACATCTCTAACAAAGCTCTTGTTCCACCTTTTCTCACTCCAATAATAATAGTCTGTGGCAGCTGCTGACATGATCCATTAGAATGAATGTTTTCCTTGAAGTCATTTCTCTGAGATGTTTTCTTTAAAAGCTCTCTCTGAACAGACTGAGAAGAAGTCTCAGCATTTGAATTTATAGCTGGTCTGGAAGGCACTATCTGAGGTTGAACAATAAGCAACACAGCTCCCAGCAAAAAAGCTGCCATGGCAGAAGTTCTTAGTCTGATTTCACTCAAGCGGGTAATAGGGCATAGAGCGATTTCCACCAAGAACTACCCTTAAAAGTTGTTTTTGTTTTGCTGAGTGAACACGTATTTCTCAAGCAGAAACTTCGCTGAAAGAGGGAAAAGAAAAAGAAAAAGCACATTATCTTATATTCAGACATATCACTACTAAAGCCACACTGCAAATATCTTTTATTTTCAAAACAGAACAAACTTTAGCCTTCCCAACTCCAAGCTCATAGATAATTTAGTGTAATTAAATGTTTTAAAAGACAGGCATATGCAACGATGCCATAAGAAAATTGTTTCCAGTCATCAGGAGACACGAACATTATGAATCTTTCATTTGCACCCAGAGTATTATTAGCTATTATTTTTTAAAAATCTGATTTCCTTGGAGTTGAACTACAATCACAAGAGAATTACGTGCATTTTTAATCTACAAGAATAGTTTTGTCTTAGAAACAAAACATAAAAAGGAAAAGGTGTGGAGTGGACCAAAAGAGCTTTCCTAAAAGCTGAGGGTCTTTTAGGATATCTGGGAATTATATCACCATATAACAGTAACCTTAGAAGTCAAGCCTCCCGGGAAAAAGGCTCATACAGTAATAGCTGTCCAACACGAGAAGGCGACATTCTTCTACGGAGGAGTTAGGAAGAGCTCTGGGTAAATAGTACACCCAAGAAAAGTTGAATTTTTATGTCATTTTTAAGCGAAGTTAACTTTTGCTTCGTGCTTACTGTTTCTAAGGATAGAACAGGTGGTTTGCATGCTGGCCCTGCAAAAAGGTAAGATAATGAAACCATAGACTATAGTACGACTGAATCAACAAAACACTAAAAGACCTGTGGTTCCAGTCTTCATACTCGGGGAAGAAAATACACAATGGATACTTCTGAAGGTCATTTCAAGAGTTAGCCAGCAAGCTGCTGTGATGTAAAGAACTAACTTCAGGCTTTATCAAAAGACTACTAAATACCACCACCGAACACCCTTTAAAGGTCAGGGTATTTTTAATGCAATGCTTGAAGTGAAATTGTAACAGTTTCACACGTAGTAGAGCTGTTATATTCTTGTGTTATGAGCAGGCTGTGTACACAAGATCCCTGAATTACAGTGTCTTCCAAAGCCTTTACACCGTCAGTGAAGGGCTGGTGTGGATTTTGGTATTGTCTAGCTCCACTTAGAAGCTATGACGGCTGAGTACCTGACTGCTTTGCCGTAGCAGGCTACTGTAATCATGACTTTAAGCCTGGAACAGAACATACTGTGCCAGCTAACAAGGGCTGAAATATGAAATTACATATGAACAACCTGAGGAAATGCAAGGGCTAGGTTTTGGAAATTCTCCAGAGAATCTGAAAAGAAACTAATGACTTTTCCACAATAACCTAAGTCCCAGTGCAACAGGGACTAATGATGTGTTTCTAAGTGATCTAAAGTTCTGTTTGATAGCTTTGCATTTACAGAGGTCATGACTCCATCCTGAATGGAACAGGTCTGCTTCCTGATGTTTTCTGCTGATTATCACTTCAGCGCTTTCCCTTTTTCCATTTTTAAAGGGCTACAAGGCAGTGATACTGTTAGGAGGCAGAACTCGAGGCCGCGAAGAAAGAGAAGCAAAGTGTCATGACAGATGTGAAGTTAAGAGAGTGCCTCCTTGTATGCCCACAGGCTTTGAGCTTGTGGATATACCTCGCGTCAGTTCTGTGACGTCTGATGTGAGGCAACTTTGCAGAGGAATTTGGTTTTTTCCCATTTTTGGCCACCGTTAGGTTTTCTCTGGCTGAAAGAGCTCCATTTCGTCTGTCGTCATTAGCCTTCTGCTCCCTTTCCCTGTCCTCACCATTCCTGCTAATCATTCTCAGCTTAATCTACATCAGTTTTGACAAGAAATAGTCTTAATAGCCCCCCACTGTGGATGTTGATGGGGGTGACACTGGGTGACAGAAAATTCGATATAGGTAAATTCACTGAGCTATGCTGCCGTCATATTCAGCAGCACTGGGATCACAGGATACAGCACCAGCCAGATTGGATCAGTGACTGATGGGCAGCTCAGTACATAACAACAAAACACCAACTCTGTTGAATTTTAAGGTCACAGATTAAAGGAATAGCCGCTTACTTCAGAGTATATTTTAAGTCACTGGCTCCATAAATAGTAAGCCTGAGTTGTTGTCTTAACACCTTATTGGAAAAGCATAATAGGATTCCAGCGAGGAACAGGTTGAACTGTGTTGAAAGGAGTGAATTTAAAGCCTAGTGGTAGGAACTCTTATTTTGTAATAGTCAGATTGAAATATGCTATGCCAACAGCCAAGTTCTGTAACAGACTGCCTCTGGAAAGATTAAATTTTAGCTGCTGGTCTCGTAGTCACAACACACTGCTGGATTGGAGGGGGGGGGTGTGTGTTGTTTTTGGTTTTTTTTGCTGTTGTTGTTGGGTATTTTTGTAGTTTTTTTTTTTCTTTAAGAAAGAAAATTAACACTACATATTAATTCATTTGGATTCTTAATTTGTAACTCATAGTTTGCATATTACTCAGTTGCCAACACAGCTTCCTGTGGCTGAATAAAACATAAGAACTTTTGAGAAAAAGACATAGCAAGGTGTCTCTTCACTCTAGCTCTACTCTTGTTTTAGCGGTCATCTTTGAAATCCGACTTGTGGGATATTACAGGTGTGGTACCAGGGGCCTCACCTCAGGCAGGTTTTTGACCCTCAGTGGAGCTCTGCCTCAATGTCTTCCCATTCTTAAAGACTTTTGTGGGGCATAGCTTTTTCTAAACACACGAAAGCGACTGTTTTCTGTTTCAACAAGAAATCTCCTAATAACATAGGAATATCTTCTGTTTCGGACATACAGAATTTCATTGTTTCTCCTCAGCTATTTCTTTAGGTGCGCATCTTCCGCTGCAGAACACAGCTACTGTATCTGTAGCATTTATTTCACGCACTCCCAAAGAAGCGTATCAGTAATTATGCCATTCAGAGTACCTATATGCTATTGTTGTTTTGCTTGCAAGCGATAAAGCTTTGCCTGCCTTTTATTTCCATTCTATTTTGTTTCTCCCAAACCGTATAGGCCTGATATCTGGATCAATTATTTTGTTGTGTTAGCCTAATGCAACACAATGGACATAACTGTGCCTCTAAATTCAGCAAAAAATACATGATGTGTGAGAAGAGTGGTCTTCAGGAACAAAGCAGCATATAAATTGGTTGTCATTCAGTTCTCATCTCTTACATCCTCTCTAATGCTTTAGGTTGATCTGTAGTTTGGTGTCTAGAATTACAGTGGTTTATATAAAATGATGCAAACATGTTTTCCATAGCTTTATAATTTGTGGGTCTGAAAAACTCTTTTAACAATTACAAGCATGCACTGAGGAGTTTAAAGCAGCCACTTTGTCCAGTTACTTTTCTGCTTTAAGAATTTTCTTCACTGCATCCACAAGTCGTGCAGAGCATACATGACTTCACTTGATGACTTTGTATTCCAGATTAGTTCAAAAAATTTAACTGACAGACATTACTATTGTATTTGCTACAAGTAAATGAACAAGTTGTAAAAGAAACACAGTTTATGTTAAATGGTGCTTTGAAGATTATACCAAGACTTTTCAAAAAGTCTGATTGCTTTTGCTTAATCTTTTCTTCAGCTTTCTCCAATTAATTAGCGAAATGTGCCATCCTGTTTATTTAACAAGATTCAGTGTGGACTTTATGATTAAAACCTCTTCAATAGTAATAGTAACTTGGAAATAAATAGAAAATTTAATCAGTAAATGCAGAATGAGGGCCAGAGGCTGTCAGATGTAATTGACTTTTTAGCATGTTTCAGTACTCTTTGAAACATGTGCCACTATTTTATGATTTCTCACCATTTTACAAAAGTAAAATTTACACTCCGTATGTGTGTCGTCAGTGACATTGCCTAAACTACCTAGATTATATACACTTCTCAGTTTAATATGCATTAACAAAATAAGGCAGTATCTTCCTGGACCGATAACTTCATTTTTGCTGGGAATTGGATGGGGTTAGATTTAGCTCTGAACTTGCATAAGAACCTCTGAGTTAGCTGCCCAGGCGGGCAGGAAGAAACACAAGGAGTGTCTGCAGGGCAGTCAGTAAGCATCGGGCAGAGTCTGCTGGCAGATTTGACAGGGATATACTGCACAAAAAAAGCCCACAGCAACACACTGAGAGGTTTAGCAGAGCTAATGGGACCCAGTTACTACCAGGACAGTAACTAGGAGAAGTAAGACTATATCCTTTCCATAAGCATGCGAGTGACTTCACCTTCATTAAAGAGAAGTTGAGTTTTCCTGGTTCTTTAGGGACTGTGGACAAACAGGTTAAGTTTCAGATGTCCTCACTTTCCTTGCAGAACTGCATCCCTTCACCGGAGAGATCTCTGCCCAGGCATCTAAAAAAAACAGAGTGTGGACTGAATGAGAACCACAGTTCACTTGCTGAAGTTTGTCTGTAGAGGGAGATTAGAGCTGAAAATCTGAGTGAGACATTCTGTTCTTATAAAGAAGACTTAGTTTTGCTGATGTGATAGAACCTCAGGACAGTTCGTGGGACTGTGTTTTCCCTTGCACATATTTGGGCACACAGTACTGCAAAAAATAAGACTAACATTGCTGGTTAAAACTTGCTGTGCAGTACAACCCACACATCTGCTATGCTGGCATCTTCTATTGGGAAAAAAAATTCCCTTAACTGAGATAACCAACTTTCTAAATTGATAAAGACTCAGTGTTCTAAACATTTTTTCCAGTGATGTGCTTAAAAAAACTGAACTAGAGCAATTGCAGCGTACTTGAAATCCTTCAAGAGCTCATTGATATGAACAGTATATTCCTATCCTCTAAGGGTAGACTCTGTCCACCATAAGATATATTCCTTAGTTGTTTATATTAGCTGAAGTGCCACTTTGCATCCTGATAACATAAAACTTCCCAGTACAGCTATCACTTAAAGCTCAGCCAGGAGCAGGAAAGGAAAGAGACCAATTTAAAAAAAAAAAAATTAATTCAATTTATGAAATATGTTTTTTCTTGAAAATGTATTCTGAATTTTGTTATTTTTATCTATTAAACTGCCTCACAATGCCCTCTCCATGAAGAAATTCTTCCCGTACTTCCCACTGCATACACTTGTGTTTTTTAATCCCATTTTAACAAAAGTTTTAAACAAGATGTGCCAACGAAATGCTTGAATTCTAGTTTCCAGTAATTAACTACAAATACTTTCCTACATTAGTGAATGCTACAGAGACAAGTGTAACAAATGAAATAGAACTACATCCTATTGAAGCCATAGATCTCTAGAACCATGAACAATCACCTCATGATATATTAAAAAAGTCATTTGCACATTAAGAAGGGACGTGAAACTATGGGTAACTGCATGAACCTGTCTTACAGTGCCTAGATGATATGGTCTATGTACATTTCCCAAATTATATTAAAACTGCTGCATGACCAGCAGAGATTAAACCATGGCTTTAACTTTTATAGTCAGATGTTAAGAAATCTGATAATAATTTCAGTGCTGTTAAGATGAGATATTGTCTATCAGCCCTAAGACTTCAGAAATACACTTTAAAGAGTCTTTAAATTTTGGGAAGGGGAACTTTACAAGCTGAAAAATGTTGACTTGGTAGGAAGTATTTTTGGCTGAAATCTGCTATATTTCTGCACCTGCTGTGATAAATACGGTTTATGCAAATTAGGTAGGCCACTAGTTCATGACTTCTAAAGGAGTTCAGCTCCAGTGTGAGCAGTAAGGTAGCAAATTTATAATAGACTGTGGTTATATATAACATACACTCTTTCTTAAGGTCAGAAGGGACCATTCCAGTCTTTCATGCCAAGAGATCATAAAAAATTTTTAGAAGAGAAAATACCCTAGATTTCAGAGAACCTCACACAGGTAAAAATAAAATGGGACACTACACCAGAATAAAAATAAACTTGAAAAGCTCAGGATGCACAATTTTTTTTTGTGCTGAATAGTAATATGGAATCTCCTTAACACCTTCTAGCAAATTTTTTAATACCTGTCAGGATTCAATTTTTTTCATAGAGAGGGTACACTGTACCACTGCCTTCTCTATGCCCCTATAAACCCAAATGCTCAATTCAAAATCTGGAAATTACTCCCCACCCCATTTTCCAAGCAAAATGGGTCACATTCTAATTAGGAAGCAGAAATCTATTGCACAGTTAATAGAGTTGCTTCCTAATTCATCAAAGCTGTCCCCAAGAAAACAGTGTGTGTGAAAGGATGGCTCTGTCCTGTGCTGCCCCCTTTCAGTACAAAGGCTCACCTTAACTGGATGTATTAAAATAGGGAACACAGCAGACTAAGCAATCCCATTCTCATTTCCTCTGCCAAGCAGTTTCTTACCACTTACACAGGGCTGTGGGCTCCCTTTCAAATACCAATGAGATATTTAAAATAAAAATAAAAACAAACAACGCCTCCCCAAATAATTGCTTAGTTCATATTCCAAGAACACCTCTGTGTCCTCCACTTTCCTGCCTTCAGAATAACACTGGAGCAGGCTGCATACTGGTGAGGTCATCACTGCATTAGACTTAGCTAAACCAATCAATTTACTAAGCAAAGCACTACACACTGACCTGGAGGGAACCCTCATGTTCTGGAGTGACAAATGAGATGACCCAGCAGGATCTCCCATCTTGGTCTGCCTTGGCATATTACAGTTTTCTTTTTCTCATTATCAAAACTTTTCATGGAAATCCATCAGCTTTGACATGTTTTTGGGCTCTGATAGTTTATGCACTATAAGTGGCATTTCTGTATGAGGGAAGGGAGAGATCCCAGGCTAGTGAGACTAATAAAAATATTTTTGATTTCCTCGAATGCAAAGCAGAAGAGTTGTATGTATCTATACATACATGCATGTATTGGAAGAGTGTTTTCCACCCACTCTGTCTGTAATGTCTGTGTAAGCATATGGCTAGTTCAGAATAACCAAGGCAGTATCCTGACAAGGGGAGGGACACAGAGAGGAACCTGGCAATCCCGAGGCTGGAATTTGCACTGTCAAATTAGTGTCTCTCCACTGCAATAGCTGGCTTTGCTTCAGATGCACAATCTTCCTGCTGACCTACCAGAGGTATTTTTTTTGGCTATGCAATATCAAAAACCTCTGCACTTTCTAAAAAGGAGAAAGAAACAGGGTGGGTGCTGAAAGGGTGGATGAGCAAGAGATAGCTAAAGTTGATGTCAGTGACTGTGCTCTTACTGAGAGGTGCCCATTTCTGAGCAATATGTGAAAAGCACTTACTCGAGAGTGTAAGAAATGCCGGCAGATGTAAATTGTAACAGTTATTATATTTATACTTACAAAATAAGTTTGATAGCCAGACAATATGTAGGCATTCACCAAAGTGAACCTGTTCTACTATGTTCCATTTGCCATGCATACTGCAGAGGCTCTCTCTCAGTGGGAGTGGGCACTGCATGGATCTCTCATGCCAGAAAGATGCTCCCTGCAGACATTCGATCCCCATGCCATTCAAGCATGATATTCCTAGAACTTCACAGATATTTTTTTTTTCCACACCAAAATCCAAAGACGAACAGTCTTGAAACTGGGAAAGCCCTTAACCCACTGCACTAGCAGAGAGAGGAAGGAGAATAATGTACCTTAATTTCCAGTCAACTTGAGGTGATTGAACTGCCCATACTCAGCTGCATGCCCCCTCCTGATCTTTTGAATGTCTGGCTGGAAGATGAGACCAAACCCAAACTCTTCCATCTGAAGGCTGCCACCCCTCCCTCTCAGCATCCTTTTACCCCCAAAAGATTTGAACTGCACACACCTTTATCCTCGGAAAGCACACTGAGAACTGCAGAAACCAAGCCTTTGCTGTACTACTCTAGGGTGCCAGTCCTTCAAAACAGAAATGAGCTCGAATTAAGGCTTTGTGCCCTCCTGCCAACCCCCAAAGACCACTGTGACCCCAGCCCCATGCAGCTCGCCAGGTTCCAGTTCAGCACGCTGCATCTCGCCGGCTCCAGCATTAGGCGAGGGAGCAGATCGAAGATGCTCAGCGGAGCTTTTGCAAGTGTTCTCCCGTCAGGTAGGCGCCCCGCACCCTGGCACCCCGCGTGCAGAGCCATACCACTCTGCCCTTACGTGTGCTTGTCATTTTGCCACAAGGGAAAGAAGATAAAGAAAGTGCCCAGGGGCCGCACCTGGCCAGGTGCTGCCGACCACTTTGCTTTCCCCCCGCTCCGTTCTGTCCTATCCTC
>VZTA01016267.1:175920-216640 GCA_013398855.1 Mohoua ochrocephala | reverse complement strand
TTCTTTTCCAATTTCACAATTTCCGCATCTCAAACCAAACTGTATTTTTTCTACTGCACCTCCATCAGCATACAGCACTGATGCTGGTTCTTTTATTAACTCCCTCAGTGTATGAATACACTTCATACCAAGTGCTGGTTGCTATATCCCATTTTTCTTGTACTAACACTGCTACAGAAGTTCTTCATCAATAACTCACAAACAAGCTGGAGGTTTGGGCTCAGACTAGTTAACTCCAGAGATCTGTTCCATCTCGAATTTTATGATTCTAAATTTTCCCTACATCTGTGGTTTTTAAAATAACTGAAGCCTAATTTTAAAATATTACATGACTGAACTAGCTGCAGAAATCCTCCCTTCATGCACAAACTTGTACAAAACTAGAATAATACGATGTAAGGCTGTAAGAATATATACTAAAGGTTACATAAGATCTGGCAACACACCCGCGCAAATCAGGTATTTAAAAATTATTCCGCTTAGAAGAAATGAGAACTCTAAAGATAACTTACCTACTCCTTGAGACCGTGGTAATCTAATGTGGTCTGCCTCTACTTTCTGAAGCTGAGGTGGGTATTCTTTTCTGGAAAATGAATTAGATGTATGGTTGTTCTTTTAACAGACACCTTTATAATTTAGTCACAATTATACATGAACAAAACAAACCTGAAATGTATCTAAAAGCTATGAATAAGTAACTTCTCCTATTACATGCTATTTGTACATATAAAAAAGCATTACCAGAATGATAGAAACATCCACAGGAAATGTTTTGGAAGGGTTTCTAATCTAAATCTCCTCTATAATAATCAATAGTTCTGGAGTCTGTCACTTTCAGACCCAAGTCTCCAAATACTGAAGCCTGCATCTTCTCCTCCTCCTCCTCATTCATGAAATACAAGGCAGATACTTTTAAAAGCCAATAATAGAAACAACTATTATTTAAATATTAAAGTAGATTCCACAAGTTCCACAACTTAAAAAACAGGAAGAGAAGATACAAAACAGAGGAAAGAGATCCGATGTCAAAAACTGTTGTGACCAAAAACCAGAAAGAACAAGACAGCAGACACGGTTCCTATATATTTGTTTTTAAAATGTTGTAATACAGACAAATTACTGGATAATAACTCTTTTGTTGGTATAACTTGCATAATATAGATATCACATATTTTTGTGCAAATGAATGCAATATATGGCATTATAGCAAGCTTTCTTGGAGTCTCCTGAAAGACGTTTTCAGTTTACACACACACGTGTCAAATCATGCTAATACCAAATTAAGATTCCTCAAGCTCAGTGCATGTGGGTTACTGTTTGCAGCACTTTTCTTTCTCAGTGCTTACTCAGCCCTGCAGCTACAGATTACTGTTCTTGTCATAACCAGAGGATGGCACACGTCTGAAACACGGGAGGCCTTGCCAACAAATTCAGCAGAAACTGGTTTTATTGGAAAATTAAGCACTGGGCTGCAAATGGGTCACACATGTCCCATACTGCTACCTCTGATTACAAGGACATTAATCAACAGCAAGGGGGCAAAGCAAACAGCTGTACACAGTAATATCTCCACTAAGAGCTAATTTTGAGGACCCGTCTGACAAAAATTTGGCTATGGCTGAAGTAGACTTCAGCTCTAGGTGTAAGATTTTATTTCTTTCAGCACAGGATTTCCTAATGCATCAAATTATAAAACCTTTGAATTTCCTGCATTTCTAGGTAATATTATTAACTAACATCTTTGGAACAAGATTAATTTCCAATGTCCTTTGGGGTATTTCTTACCTAATACCAAACACATTTGACTGTGTTGATGGGCTGCAGCTTTAAAGAAAATTCTGGCAGAAAGAAGGATGGAGAAACAAGCATGGCTACACAGAATGTAGAGATGTCAGGGTACTTTATCACGACTGCTGGCAAACATATCACAGATGACAGATTAGGTAATTTATTTGTTACTAATTGTGTCAAATGTGTTTCTGAAACAATCCTGCTGCCCTAGAAGTTTTTTTAATACCTGCACACACAAAAATGAACCAAAATTGGAAACTCGGTATATTTTATGAATATTTATTCATAAATTAAACACAGTAATTTTTTGGATCATTTTCCTTAAAAATTCAAATCACATGGGATTACTTTAAGGCAGAATTAGTGGAAATAAAAGGCAGAGCTCAAACTCATCATTATGTAATGAGAAGCTGTACTATCCAAACCAATGCTAATGGAATTCTAAAGGGTAAAAAACCTGTAACATCATTTTAGATTTGAAAAATATAAACACTGCAGTAAGGATGCCCAAGCTGCTGTCTCACGTGTCATAATTATCTTTCACTAGTATTTCGTAGCAGTAAATTTTGTTTTGAACATAACTACTTCTAGAAAAATTATTTTCTAAAAGAAGTCTACAACACTTAAATGATATTTAAGAGAAACAATACTGAAACTATTTGTCATTTAATTGAAAGAAAACAATAAAGGAAATTATATGACAGATTTAGAGTAGCAAAATTTCTTTCAAAATGTAGTTGACAATTCAAGGTCTCTGGATATTTCTAAGTTACCATTTTTCTTCTAAGAATCATACATTTGTATTATATTTTTAATATGCAACACATATTTATCTTTTTAAGATGATAAATTCATTATTTATCATATAAGGCTAAGTAATTCTTTTACCATAAATCAGAATACACTAGTCTTATCTACCCCCATATGAATTTTACGTTAGCAGCACAGACTCATATTGATACCTATTAAATGGCCAAACACTTGCAAGAATAAAGAACAGGTAGCAAAAAAATGTGTATCTTTCTTCTCCCACAATACAGAATTGTTACTCATACACTCAGTGAACCAGTAAAACTCAAACCCAAGTCACAAAAACCAGCTCCAAGACAACTGAGGCTTCCCAACACACTTTAGTGTGGTCAGCAATTCAAGGTCAGGCTTGAAGTTGCTTTGAATTAGAAAGAAAAGTGAAAGACTATTTAATTTTAGATTTAATCTAAAAAAAAAAAAAAATAATGCTTTCTTGGAGACAGTGACAGCCCTTCCAAAAAAGGGCCGCAAATTTAGGTGCCTTCTACGACTTTCCTTTCCTGAAAAACCCACAAAGAGAAAGGGAGAGCACACCACCATGAAGTTTTTACAGACTAGAAAACAAAGTTGCCCCTCTGAGTACAGTGTTTGTGGCTGCCTGAACAGTTGCAGACCCATAAATACCTTCTCCAGTAAAATACTTACTACACTGAGCCATTTAATTGTGTGTGAGTGAAGAAACAGAATGGAAACTGTGGTTGTTTTTTAAATCAAACATTACACCTACCTTTAAAAGGACTATTTGGAAAAGAAAAAAAACCTTAGAACAGATTTGAAAACATACAGTACCTCAAAACAAATGCCTTCTCGATGTTAAACCCCACCCAAAACTAAGTCTTCCATTTCAATGGGAATAATTGAGGGATCAAACAGCTGAGCTGATCAAGATGCAAGATTACCCATATACTGTGTCTAACAGTTAAAAAAAACAATGCTCAGAGGTGAAACAATTTTAGGCATCTTGTTTATCTCCTAGATTATAAGCACTTTTAATACCTTTAAGTACAAGAGAAGTAGACAAGTATTTAACAAAAAGCAAACTCAAGAAGTAGTAAAGAATCAAACAGCAAAACATTAATTACAGGAGCAAGAAAGATCAAGCTTTATCTGCAACACACAGGACTGAAATACTGAGGCAGTGTGGACTGTGCAGCATCACGAACTTTTGTCATATCTTAACAGCTAAATGCTACAGTATTCTTGACTAAGTGTGCTTTGCCCAGACAGAATGGCGTCACTAATTTCGTATTTTTCAGCAAGCATTCATTATTACTACTATATTCTCTTGCTGATGGAATTGGACCTTAATATCTTCACATTGGTCTGGTAGACAAACCTTTATGAAACTCTCCAGCAGAGGTGATATTTTCAGTTAAAATTTCTTCACTAGGAAAACAAAAAACAGAGGAGCGGTGGAGGGAATGAGGGGAAGGGGCAGGCCCACAATTTCTGGCTATGCCAGAAAACAAATAAACATGAAGAAACATCTGGATCTGGGAATTTGGGAGACAGTGCTACCTACGATTTGGTACAAGCCACACCAAAAAGGCTGCACCAACTCCTAATTTTGTTGAGGTGCAGGCTTACACAAGAGCTCTTAATGCACAGCCTGGCTCTTTGAGAGGCTGCCTTATTCAGCCTTTCCTCTGCTCCTGTATGCTACTATTGGGAGATGTACCACTGCAGGTAGGCTGTTGGTTTCTACCTCATTACACAAAAAGAGAGTAAAGCACAATACGACTGAAGCACAAAGCTGCTGAGGTGAGATTTACCTTCAGCATGTGTTAGAGGAAGAGCAGAGTACAAAAGCCAAAGGCTGAAAAGAGAAGCAGCAGCACAGGGAATAGGGTTTTCAGAACACAGGTCAGCAACCCCATTTGGCCCAGAAAGTCAGGAGCAGCTGCTGCACTTATCATGACAGTAATGATTAAAGCTAAATTTAGCAGCTCCTGCCTACATCATCTTCCCCTGCTAGGACAACAACAAAAAGCAGGTAAAGAAAAAGGAACACATCCAGTAGCACTGGATGAAGAAGCAGCAGGTCTCCCCATGAGAAAATTAAGATCACAACAGCATGGAACTCAAACCTTTTCTTCTATGCCATACAGTGACACTAACTGGCTGGTGAGTATCTATTTGATAGCTCTTTTAAGAAGTAACAAAAGGCAGTAAAACAGAAAGGCTTGATTTTACTTCTGAATTTGAAATAAATCTAGAAAATCCTGAATTCACAAAGAACTGTGCTATTTATATCATTATTAGTTAAACATTATATACACTTTGTAAACAATGCAACCTGGTATCAAGCTGCTACTGCCAAAAGCCACCTATACAGACGGGATATTTACAAAAACTCAATTAATTCATTACTATCAAGAAAACATTTCCACTAACATATAAATTTGAGCTATATAGGAAGAAAAATAAATGTATGGTATTTCATACTGCTAACAAAATATTAACAGCAGTAACCCAGATGCAAAACAAGTGAGAAATGAGCCTGAAATGAGCAATGAAAAGCCAATGTGTCAGATTTTGCTATACATCTTCTGTTAACTGCTTTAACATATGCACTTAATGAACAAAATATACACATAATGCAATAAAAACCTTGAACGCTATTCAAACCAAGCCGAGATGATCGAGTGAGAGCTGTTAAACAGCCTCCTCAGAGCTTCAGAATCATTTTACCATGATGCTTCAGATCCATTCTATTACACAAAGTTCACTGCTCTACAAAAAGAATTAGCAGTCAATTCTTAAAATCCAGAGAATGTTTATGCAATTTTGCACTGGATATGTAAATAAATTTCCAGTGGAAAATTACTCAAAATTCACAGTAACACAGCATTACTTCGAGATGGATGTAAAAATCCTTTTCCAATAAAAGAGAGTAAGTGAACCATAAAAACAGAACTAAAAACAATCAACTCCTATCCCATATAAGCAGATATGATTGACTGGACTGAATAATCTTTAACTAGCATTAATACAGCACTCAATCAGTTAATTTTCTTAATGCTCATTGCCATGCTCATTTGATGAACAGTAAGCTTACCTTTCCTTTCGGTCCAGATTGCTTAAAATATGAAAAAAGAAAAAAACACATAAGATGTAAAGCCCCACATGTGTTGCACATCACTAAATGCAAAAGTTATTAAATATAAATTGTAACTGCTTCATTGTCTCTTGCACTCACCAGTCTAATTTTCAAACAAGCATTATCATTTTTTCATCACGTTTTTTGTCAAAGTAATTAAAAATGCACAAACGTTACTTCACAGACAGCAACAGTCAGCAGTCAAAATACTACATTGACTTGACTCTTTTTCAATGTGTAAAATTTGATTAATTCTGAACTTAACCCGGTCATCTCAATCCACTTTCAATGCAAAAGCCAATAAGATAGAATTCTAATACACGAATTATTATCAAGCCTCATTTCCAATCACAGAATCATTAAGGTTGGAAAAGACTTCTAAGATAGAGGACAACCATTAAAACAATCCCTGATCGCCATGCAAAAGAGAAAATAATTAGTAAGAACTTGTTTCCAACTGTTAAAAAAATATGCAAGTGTTTAAAATGAGAAACAAATTTCAGCATCAGTCCTTAAATATTTAAGAAACCACATGGAAAGGCTAGAGAAGGATAAATGGAAACCTCCTCCTGAGGTTTAGGCCAAAAAAATCTCCCAAAAGAACCTAGGAACTAGGGCCACTAGTTTTACAAGCATCTCCTTCAACATGAGTTAACACAGAAATGAATGCAGCTGATGCTCACAATTCTGGTCCTTCGTATACCAAGACTGATATAAAAATAAATCGATCTAAGCTTAGCACACAGACAACTTGAAAATAGCATCTACATGTCTTCTGTCTTTTCAAAATTTGTAATATGGAATGCTGTAAGCTTTTAATCTGTTTGACTGTTCCTCCCAAACATCAAAAGCCTAACAAACTTCCGACATACATGCATTACATTAACTGTATTCTAAAACAGAACAAATTCAAATTGTTTCCTGTTTTACTTCAGCCAAACTAAACAGAGTAATGATGTTAGACAGTAATAAAAAACTCATCCTCCTTTCCTTTTCACAAACAGAACACTCACAACAACAGAGCAAACAAATTCTCCTGTTACTCAGAAAACAGCAGGAGTGGAAGCAAAGCAGGTAAGAACGTAGTCCTGATAAGCCTACAGAGTGCAGTATGAAAGTACATTCCATCTCCACAGTGCTCTGGGAAGAGAGTAAAAGGACTTCCAAACTGAATGTGACTCTGGCAACTTCAAACTGAGGTGGGAGGTAATGAGCCAGTGCTGTGTGAAGGTGGGGAAAAATTGCTCCTAGCTGGAGCTAGCCTTTACAAACCAACACTGCTTTTGTGCAGGTCACATCCCAGTTTATCAGTCCAGTCAGATCCAAACCATGTCTGTATGGAGCCATATCCAGTAGCTTTGCATCCTCGGCATAGTTAATATGTAACTTGGATTACCTGTTCACGGGTGCTTCAAAGAGTCACCCTGCTAAGGAACACAAACCTAACGCTAAGGAAACGTAAAGGCAGGAAAAAAATTTCCAGAATGCCTGATATTATACACTGTAATTACATTAGATGCCTTACTTGTTTGCTTTAAAATCCCTCATGAATGTAATGCATTTAAAGGAATTCTCACTTTTATACCTCAGGAAGATTAAGAGATGAGAATTCTAGATTGATCGCTGTACCTACTGTTTCATGCATAAATAAGGTTTGTTAAAACATGCAGTCCGTACATGCTATTTCAGTGCCAAGTGTTGAAGAACAGTCAGTCAATAGCATAAGACAGAACTATGCATCCATTAAATGAAGCAAAATAGTTTGAACCAACTACAACTCTAGGCCAAGCTGTATCAGAAAATCTGTTGTATCAGACGTGAACAAATTTTAATTTAATCCCCAGATTCCACTGAAAAAAAAAGAATGTTTATCATAATATTATTTTGAAATACCAAATTTTGTTGTGCTAGAAACTTGCATTTTACATATGAGTGCAACAGATACTCCGCTAGACTTTAAATTAACATGCATGTGCAAAAAAGGTGCAGGAGGAGATAAGATATGCAGCACAAATCATACAGAAATTCAACTTGATGGAGATTATAATTGAGTTCATAATCAGTTTACTCCATGTGACACCATCCCCACCCAAAGAACCCTGTATAAGTAACAGAATCTGTAATGTCAGCGCCAGAGACTAAAATTGCACAGCTCATTTAATAATGTTTTTGGTTTTGGTTATCCTTTCAAGAATCTACCATAGATTTAAGTACAATATATTAGGTTAGATAAAATTATTTTCCCCATGTTGTTACTGATCACCACGCCATAGAACAATCTACAGATGTAAAAAATTAACAGAACACAACTTTGTGTCACCTGCAAATTAGCACAGGAAAACAAAATCCAACACTTTAGAGCTCAATTTCCATGCTACCAGCTATTCTGTCTTGATATATACCAAGAATTTTATTCTTGGTTTGCCACTCACATTTTATGTAAATAGTCCTTTTTGAGGAATCACCATCAGCATTTACTTTTAAACTCAACTACTGCCTAATGTCACTGAAGACTAGCCAAAAAAGGATATAAAAAAATTCCTACACAAGGAAAAATATATGACCAAAATATATTACCCACTTCATATGGTCTGGAATTTCATATTACGGTCAGTTTTAAATAGTCCTATTTTAGTTGGCTTTTTTCTGACTATTGCCTTCTCAGAAACCTACATTCTCAACATCAAGTAGTCCTGAAATCCCTCTTCTTTTATTTATTACAAAAAGCCTGTCAGGAAGTCTCATTTTATTAATTTTCAATCCTCTAACTCAGAAACAGATTTAGAAGCTTTTAAAAAGCAGTCAGTTGAGTCAGAAGCTACTGGAATTAAACATCATTTGCGAAGTTCCTATGTAAAGCTCACCCTCAGTCAATTAGATCATGCTGGTTCTGATATCCTCCAGTAACAAAGCACTGCTTGGGATTTTTATGACTGTTTCCTGCCTTTAAAACCCCAAAAATATTCCTAGCATAAGAGTTAATTGTCTGTTGCTAATGTAAATGAACTACAATAACAATCCTAAAAGAAAACATATTCAGAACACTCAAGATGACTACTATCCAATTACTGCACACAATATTCAGCTTGCCTATGTTGTGCATTAGTTTCCTTTCTGCACGTCACACATGCCAAGTCACTACTTTTTTTTCCTTCACATCACATCCTAGGCTTATTAAGTAGTAAGTCCCACAGGCAAGAAAGGCCAGCAGGCAAATCTAACATCCCCTGAAGATTAAGAATCTCTGGAGCAGGCTGAAGAAACCTATGGCACTCAACTTAGTAAGATAAATCCATTTTGACTGGCCGTTTAAGGAACCATCTCACAACAAAGCTCAATCAAGTACAAGAGTCTATCAAAGTCAGCATTCAGAGCAGTCTTGCATGATTTTGCTTACTTCAAACCATTTTCATTAGCACTGCAGATCAAAATTTTATCCCTCAGAATTACAAAAACCCTCACAAACAACCAACTCCTCACCAAAAAAACCCCACAAATAAACAAAAGCAAGCACAAACACACACACACACAAACAAAACCCACCAGAAAGGTAAGGGCATGAATGCTTAGAGATGCCCCACATTTTCCTCAATGGGACACTGAACAAAAATATTCTGAAAAGGACTTCATGCAAGAAAAAGCACAGCTGATTCAGCCTAAACCACAGTGGTAACATAAACCTTCATCCTTCAGCTTAACTCATGGTAAAAACTGCCAATCTTTTTTAGTCATCAGCCTTGCACTGATGGAAAGAAATGTAAAGAAATGTAAACAATTGAGAAGAGAGATACCTACTACTGCATCTGCTATTACTACAGGAAAGGAAA
The DNA here is from genome assembly GCA_013398855.1 of Mohoua ochrocephala. Lineage (NCBI taxonomy): Eukaryota > Metazoa > Chordata > Aves > Passeriformes > Acanthizidae > Mohoua > Mohoua ochrocephala. The sequence goes on along the minus strand of VZTA01016267.1, from coordinate 207,112 downwards.
TGTTCATCCTACATACCATTTACATTATAGCACTGTTTGAAATGGAAAGAGGCAACAACCTAAGCCCTCAAGGACAGGTTAAGACAGCAACTCTCCTATGAAGAAAGGCTGCAAGAGTTGAGGCTGTTCAGCCTGGAGAAGTGAAGACTCCAGGCAGACCTTACTGTGGCCTTTCAGTACTTGAAGGGGGCCTAAAAGATAGATGGGGACAAACAGTTTAGCAGGGCCTGCTGCAAGAGGACAAGGGGCAACGGTTTAAAACAAAAAGAAGGTAGATTCAGACTAGATAGAAGAAAGAAGTGTTTTACAACAAGGTGGTGAAACACTGAAACAGGCTGACCCAAGAGGCAGTAGCTGCCCCATCCCTGCAAACATTCAAGGTCAGGTGGGATGGGGCTCTGAGCAACCCCATCTAGTCGAAGACGTCCCTGCTTATGGCAGGGGGGTTGGACTAGATGGCCTTTTAAGTCACTTCCAAACCAAACTGTTCCATGAGTCTATTATTTTGTGACTGCAAAATTCCTTTTTATGTCTGTTTACTCAATGTCAGATTACTCTAATACATGTTTGGATCACATAATTCATTCACATTAGTATATGGGCTTTGTTTTTCTGAAGTCAGCAAATCCAACTGAGGGAAGGAGAATGAAAAAAAACAAAGGATAATGCCTACATATGATCTCACTACCCTAAAAAAATCTATGCTAAAAAACAGAGAAGAAAAAAGGTGGCAGAAGAAGGAAGCTACAAAATGCAGACAGGATAAAGCACTCATGTGAGATAATGGAAATCCATGGAACTCATAAACAAAAAAAGCTCTGAATGGACAAACTTTGAAAGAAAATTCCTTAAAACAGTTGGTATCTCATATGTTTGCGAACCATACTGGATGTAAAAAACACCTAGAAACAACCCCGCAATTTACAGAAGTCTGACAGGTTTTAAGTTTTCAAACCAATGAAGTTCAACTCAGCATAGTTCAGTAAGATTCCCCCGTTTCCAGGCATCCTTTCTTAAAATTATTTACATAGATGCAAAACCTTGCTTCTGTTAGATGTTCCAATTTATATGTTTTATGCTATATTATATAATATAGCCATATTACATATGACCATATACAGTAATCAGATCTATAATTTAAAGTTTAGATGGATCTTACACAAGCTGGAGTTGCTGTGACTTAGTATTTGCTGATCATGTTGCCAGTTATGTAAATTTCTACTGCATACTATGTCTATTTCAAAGTATTTTCTAAAAATATTTCTATTAGCAGGTGCTCTCCTACTACATTCCAGTGTTCTTCAAAATGAAGAACAGTTATTATACGATAACTGTTCATTAAATGGTAAGTTTTATGAAACTTTCGTAATTAAGGTCAAAGCTCATAACCAAAATGCACCCATGTGATTACTTACATTTTCTTAAAACACTTCATAGCATAAGGAAAACCATGACATACAAAACCAGAGAGGACTTTTAACAATTGAAACATCTGGAGAAACAAATGTAATTAGCCTTACCTTTGGGCTGCTGTTTTTACTACGGTTGTCTGTGCGTGTGCGTGGTGAAAACGTCTGCCATGTACCACAGTTACAGGACCAGATATATTCTGAGTATTTTCACTGCAAACATACAGAAAAATGTTAAAGAAAAGACTCTGCTGTGTTTGTACAGTCTCAGGTAAAAAATGTGGTGTCCTAATTTTACAAGACCAGCCACAGAACACAAAAAATTAAAGTATTTCTGTACCAATAATACACATTGTTAGGATCCTTTTACAGGCATAAAAACATTCAGCCTTATAATAAAATGGACATACAAGAATATACAAAAGTTTTTTCCCCCTGGAAGAAAAGGTAAAGATTTTGTTACTCAGCCCTGCACTGCAAAAAGACACTGCCTTTTTTTAATGACTTCTAACCATTTTAAATTAATTTTATACTTCCATCTCTCATTTTATTAAGGCATAATATGAACTTCTTTAATATGACTTAAGGAGCAAAACGTGAACAGCCTGAATTCAGGAATATCCCTCATAAAAAAATAAACACAGCAAATTTATGGATGCAAGATGACTTGTAACTGAAAAAAATCAACACATTTCAAAAAGAAGAAAGGAAGGATTCTCAGGTACTCATATCTCAACAGGACTGGTATTCACCAATGTATTTTAGCATTTCTTTGGCTTCTTCATTTGTTGCCTTTTGACTTTTATCTCATTATTATGCAAAACCAGTAATTATGGAGAGCAGATTTCTCACCATTACCCTCTCTAGTAAAAGCTGACATTAAGATAGAGTAGATCAATAATACAGTGCTCCTTCAAAGATCATTAAACCCTAAAAATTATCCTGCACGCTGCTGTGACGGGACACACAATACTGTTCTTGAAATGTTCAAAAAACACACAACTTTTAACGAGCAGCATGCTGATTATGCAAACTGTTTCAAATTACGTAAATACGGTGCTTAAATTATGCTTTTAAAATTGCTTGGAAATTTTAATAGCACTAGAGAAAATGATGTGAAACAGCATTCCTATTAATAATATTTCTCAGAAATATTATCTTGCCATTTGTCCTGTTATGAACAATGAAAAGAAACCTGATGCACCAAAATTCAAAAAAAACTGACAACCAGTTCCTAACCCCTCCTTTACATTCCCCCAAGAGAAGAAAACAAGTAAACTGTTAGTTTTCTTTTTAATTTTCAGTTTAGCATTACAAACCCTTTTGGAAGCCTTACTCAAGTCAAGATTAGAAGCTTTCAGAGCATTTCTGACTGACTCTAACATAACCATGAACATAACAGAACAAGACTTATCAAACCCAAACGGTTAAATTCTCTTTTCTAGAATATGAAATTTAAAAACATCATAAACCATCTGAGTTAACAGTTCAAGTTCCTGAAAATTAATAGTTGCCATACAAACACCAGCCTCTTGAAAGTAAGCACACTCATCTCACGTGCTTCTAAGTCAAGACTATGCAACTCCAGCTGGTCAGTCACCATCCAGAACAATCTACAGTCAACCTTTGTCTAATTTGCCACCTCAGAAATAAAAAGCTGACAGCTACTTGCCCTAAATACTTTAGAATGCCTCAAATCCTCTTCGGCTTCCCGTTTAATGTCTTTGAAAAAGATACTAGGGAAAAAAAAACAGAAGCAGAGTGCAGGAATGCCTTCTCAAATGCTTAAGACCTAAGGACTTTAAACAAGCAAGTCAGTCTGTGTATCTCCTGTTTTACCACTGTATTTGTTGGATCAGAACGTCGCCAAACTATCGTGATTGCGAAACTCTGTCTTCTGCCCCCACAGCAGAAAAAAAACTGTTAAGCAGCACTTTTGCTTTTTGCCTCGCACTCACGTAGTGAAAACTCCAGTAGGTGCTGGAATAGAGTATTGCAGACTGCTCAGGGATCAGATTTGAGTCAAAGCAGACTGTTCTAGATGGCACACTTAAATGGTTCATATGGTGTCAGACACGTTTCCAACTAGGACAGCTGTAAAACACAATCTGCTCTATAATCTTGTTCTCTGAACAGAGCATACCCTACCACAGACAGAAACACCAGAAAATACAATCATGAAGTCCTAGCGAGCTGCAAAACAGGCACATCAGAACTGAAACCTGACTTTGCAAGTTTCAGCACAATTTCTTAAAAATTAGGATAACACACTAAAAGCAGGGTGGCATAATGGTCAAAAAGTTCCTTGAAAGAACAAATGTTCTAAAAAGAACTTACAGTATATTAACAATAAAACGTTTCATTAATGTTAGCTCAGAAACCACAGAATGATTTGAAGCCTAGGCTCTGATGAAAACAAGGTTTTACTGTCACGTGCTATCAGCTGATCCTAGGAAATTCTTAACACCACATAATCAAGAGGCAAAGCAAAAAAAATCTTGCGCTGGGCAAATAGATGGACCTAGAAGTAAAGTAAGAACAACATTTCAAAAACACACAACATAACTACAGATTACATTAATTCTGCTGTTCATCAAATAACTTTTTAAACAAAACATTATCAAAGAAAATCTAAAAGGACCTTAATACCAGTTACTGAAAGCTAGCAAAGATAAAGCTATTTAAAGTGAGACCTCGTGATTAAAAAAGTACAACCAAAAACTAATCAGGTTAAGAGTTTGATACTGGATTTGCTTAATCAGGTAACAGATTGTGACTTTTTGGTTGGTTTAAATTTCTCTGGCAAGTACAGCGAATATTTCTTCTCACTATCCTTGCATATCCCTTCTTCCTATCTCTTATTCTCTGAATTTTAGGGACTACTGTACTACAATAATTTGAGTGCAGCCCCATTTGAGTCAAGCCCCATTGATCTGAAATTTTTAATCCCTATTCTGCAGATAAGACCGAAAAGAAGACTCCAACATTGTGATAAAAATCACCATGAACAGATGAAGAATATCAAGTACCTGATCTTATACTTAATCTAGCATTTTAAGTGCAAGATCAGCTTTCAGAATCTTCTCTAGTTGAAGCATCTAAATATTGAAAGAGTAACTATTAAGCACCTTCCATTCTGCATATCAAAATGAACATTCCAGCAATTATCACTAAAGTGACTAGATCACAAACCTTTACTGATACACATTATGAAAGGTACAACAATATCCCAATGAAGTCATCAAATCGAGATAATCACTTGCAGCATAACCATAAAATGCAGTGACCAAAATCTGAGTAGTCACAGTGTCCTATACACATTCATTATTCACAAATAAAGTCCTTCATTAATGACATTTTATTAAGAAGAGGGTGGATACTTATATTTTTCATTTAAATTCAGTACGCAGCTCAGTACTAGACAAAAGGAGGGTGCCCATTTACATGCAACAGATTTTACTTTTTTAGTTGAATTCTATAAACTCTACTATGTCTTAGGTTTATATTGTGTTACTTGTCAATAGGAGGCAGTTCCAATCCAGGTAACAGAATGTCTGAACTACAGGCTTAAACCATCTAAAAAAAAGTCAGTAACTATTTACCTTAAAACAAAACCTGCATACCCTTCTGGAACTTAATAAAAACATACCTGTGCAATATATATAAACACACATGTACAGTCAAGTATGACTGCTTTAGCAGAAAAGTTTAAAAAAATTTCATGGTATAAGGTTGGCTCTCACTACAAATTCCACAGCCAGCCAAAGGAAAATTCTAGTTACCAGAGAATTAGAGGAATCTTATTTTAAAGGTGTACTCCAAACAAAGAACAAGTATGACGTAGACGCCCAGGTTTCTTCAATAGCAACACAGAGCAAAGGAGCCCTCACAGATTTGTAATAGTTACTTTTACCTTTATGTCTATGTTCAAGAACAGAATCCTAAAGAATGGAAATGACAAGGATGATTCTGTAAGAACTGGTGAATTTAAAGATGTGCAAGACAGAAATACAGATATAATCTCATAAATCTGTTGTCTATACAAAAAAAAAAATCTAAAGACAAAACATTATTTGCATAGATAAACCAAGGACAATGAAGTACCATGCTAATCTGTGTAAATGTAAAAATAACCTATAACAAAAAAACCTTACCATTAATAAATAAATTTTATTTTTTAAAAAAAACTTTTTAAAGTTCCATGTAATAGTCCAGTAGTTTATCTCAACACATCAGTCTCAAAGACCAGAACAGCAGGAAAGAACACATATCATACAGAACTTCAAGGATTTATTTTCTCAAGTGACTATGATAAGATGGTCCCACTAGCCAACAGTGCTTACAACATACAAGAACCAAGACCTGATTGCAGAGAGGGGCCGGAGCTTGGACCTGCATGGCATGGCTATGTTGCTATTCTATACCTCTCAAATCATCACTGGGAGTTGTGGTGTCAGGGGGAAGAATAAGGACCATATCCCCAGAAGTGTGCCATTTTTGTCTCCCTCTCTTCATCAAGGCTGAGTTGCTGGGATCAGCCCTGCAGACCCCATCCTGTGCTGCTGCCAGTCACCACCTTCCCATTCCTCCGAGATGTGACTCCAGGATGTGGTTCTGAAAAGCAGCGAACACGGCTCTGGGATGTGGCTCTGAAGCAGAACTGAGCCCAAACCAAGCCTGGTGCAGTGGAGCAGTGGTGCAGCACAACACAGATGATCTCGCTTCCAGGGTTTTGTCTGGCATTGTTTTCCATTGCCTGTCATTGTTTTCCATTGTCTCCGACTCGGGGATGGGGAGAGCCAGCTGCGGGGAGTGCCCACCATCTTGTCTTTCTCCCAGCAGCCACATGGAACTAAGTCAAAGTGGCAAACACCTTTTGTGCATAAAGCACCTTCCTTTATTTTTTTATGCTTTTGTTATTAGTATTGCTGCTGTCACTGTGCATTTCTTACTCCATTGCCGTTTGCTTTCAGTAAACAGTTATCTCAACCCATAGTCTCTGCCTTTGTCCCTCTCTTACTGGATGGGGTAAGGAGAAGGGAAGTGGCTTATTTAGAGTTTATTTTCCAGATGGTGATAACCCACCACAAACGAAGACAAGGACATCCCTCATGCAGCTACATTTACAGTGGATATTTGATAACTAGCCCATCTATAGCTGGGTATCTTATGAACTTTTCCTTTCTGCAAAGGTTACCAAACTGAGTGCACTTTAGCAACATGAAACACTCCGTGAGAAAGTTAGGTGAATATATCACTCTTTATTATATACTAAATAATCAGTCTCTTACAAGCTAGGGACAGTAGTAACAAGCAAGTACAACACTGAATGCCTGAAGACACTTCCTGTCAGCTCTAAACACAAGTGACAATCTCAAGCTATCCTATACAAGTATGGCTATTTGCTGAATCCTTTAAAAAAAAGTCTGTGAATCCAAAATCAAATTATATCTTGCAGTAAGAAAAACAGAGAACGCATCCTAAGTTAACCTTGACAATTCAAAGTCACGGAAAAAAGCAAATCTGGATGGGGACGTAAAAAATATTTTCCTACCTGCCACTGCTATATAGAGGAAACAATAACACATGTAGGCAACATGGGTAAGGTACTAACAAATATGCCAGTGAATGCTCTAAATCCATTTTAACACTCTTCTGGTACTTTACTAATGTGGTGTTAAACATTTTGCAAGAGGAAAGACCTTAACAATCTAGTTGTCTCTCTTTACTCAGAAGCACAGTAGAGCATAGCTTCTTAAAATGCACAGCAGACAGTGTAAATGCACTAGAAGTTCTGTTTATTTGTATTTTGCATCTTGATTTGTATCAATGATCAAGTAGGCAAGGAAACATAAATGAAATGTATTACCTCAGTTTCTTGCTATTTCCCATCATGTTGAGGCCAATTGCGTTCCCTTTAAAAAGTTTGAAGCTTCCAGCTTTGCCTCGCCTTGCATATGCTTTTATGGCATCGCTGCCGGTGCCGATAGTTCCCGGTCGACAACGAACTGACTGTCACAACAGAATTAATATATATTAATTGTATAATTGTAGCTTCATTTTCGAACTGCTTTTACACCAAATTTCATGGAAAATATACACTTACTCTACACCCTTACTCATTCAGATTCCTTACTAAACAAAATACAACATATATTTCACATTTAGTACAGTATTTATGGTAATTGCCTAAACTTAAAATTAGTTATTCATGCTCATATTTTCAGAATACTATACAAATGAAGAGGGGAACAAAAACATTAAGGGTAGATAGATAGACAGCTTGAGCGTATGTTCCTAAAACACCACAGAAACTTTCATTTCTATGGCTATGCAATACGGTTTAAGAACCTAAAAAGCTTTAAAAGGACACATTTTCACTATGAGACAAACAGATTATTTACCTTTTTTTCTTCACTGGGACTGAAAGGCCCATCACTGTCATCTAAACTGAGCAGATTTGCCTCGCTAGACAGGTGTGGGAGAGAAAAGCACATACATTGTAATCCAACAGAGCACCCACAAGACATTTTAAATGCAAAAGGGTTTTTTCTCCCCTTCCCTCTCTACACTTAAATGCATCATATACACATTGTATAAATATGCATAAAATAACAGGAACATGAAATGAGCAACTCAGTGATAAGATGCATTATGTGAACCTGAACTTAAGAGTGTACTTCAAATTATTTTGCAAAAAGCAAAACTAAAATGATTAATTCAAAATAGACAATGCTACTGAACCTTCAATACGGTTACAACAATATTACTGATGCTATAAAGATTCTATACGCTCTGCATAAATTGAGTCCAAAACTTCATTAACCTATAAAACATGATCTTGGTTTGTTTATGCCTATCAACGTTCAAGTCTGTAGTTTAAAACTGCAAACTTCATAGTGCTTTAGGAGAAGAAATTAATGTAACTACATTTTACACCACAGCAATTACCATCAAAGTAAGTCTTCCTAAAAATAACATATTCGGTTTGGTTCTACTGCTTATTAAAATGTGTTTCTTTAGTTCCTTCAATGTAATCCCCAACCATTAGAATGGGGAAGAAGATTAAAAAAAAAGAAAGCCACTCCATGATACTCTAAAAACATTCTTTTCAGTAATAGGCAATTATCCTCAAGTAATCTTTAGTATTTAAATTGAAACCCCAATCTCACATTTCTTACTGACAGCAGCTAGATTAGGCTAACATATTTTTGCTTCCAGGAGAAGCAACCTGCAGATAATCCCTTCTCATCAATCCTGATAAGGTTACTCCTATGTTGGCTACAACAAAACAATACAACTTTTAGCCAACTTGCAATTGCATGGTTTGAAAAGTTTTAATCAAGATCATTCAGGCAGAAATTACTTAAAATAAAAGCAGTTATGCCAGGTGTTTAAAGGGAAGAGCTACACAAGAGAAACAAACATTTCTCAGCTGTGTCAGTATGACACGCTGGCTGCAATCCATACAGTGACTTTAGCTCTTCATACATAAAGTAATCACTCAGTGCCCCCTCCCTCGAGTTCCTAACAACTTTTTCCATGCACAAGATTTCCCTTCACGTTACAATTTATTCTTCCATCTTATGCGATATAGATATCCCTAGAGCAAATAAAAATAAAATTGAAACATTGGGTGAGATCTACAGACTCTGAAACTTCAGGAGATAAGATTGTGCACACAGTTGATTTTGAAATGGGAAGAATCATGCAAATGTGAACACACAGGCAGTGGCACTGTTGTATTTTACTTTCATTTGCAGACCACCACAATTCTAGGTTCTCAATAGCAAAACAAACAGTGTAACAGATTCATCACTAATTTAAAACAAAGGCAAAAGAGTTGTACTTCTGTACAGACTACACATGGATATTAAAATTTTTAAATCCTGAAAACATTTTTTTAAATTCTCTCTTTCAGAAAAAAATATCCTTTCAAGGGAGGCTCGCTGAGCCTTCTCAAATATTCGTCAGCAGACACAGAGTTTAACCATTTCAGAAATTTTCCACATTCTAAAAAATAAACAAAACCCTGCAGCACAGGCATGAACAGCAACCTACAGTACCTGCAGCTCTGGCATTTGCCTACTGTGCTGCCCTAGATCTAGCCAGATCATTTAACCTCTAGAAACGTTTCCGTTCTTTAGCTTCAGTTCATACAAAAAATTATGACTATTTTCAAAACACCTTTGTACCGTGGCGAGACTTTTAGGACTTCAACGCGCTGCAATGCTGCAACCATTTTAACAAAGGGTATTTGATGGGGGAGGTAAGAGAAGATAACACACTGCAAACGACCAAAACACTGAGCCAGAGCTTAAATCAAAATGAACAAGAGTAACTCTTATCATGCAACATGACTAGAGAAATATTAACAAATTGGAAGTTTTAAATGAACCGATACTTTTAGATCCTAAGGAATGCGAAGTATACGCATCAGAACCAGAAAGGCTGTTTTTTCAGAGAGCAGATTACATAGCAACCGAGCAATGTCTATTTGCTCATGAATCACATGCTTCCAGTTGCCTGCTTCAAAGATGCAATTTGTACAGGCAGGAAAAAACCCAAACCAACCCAAAACAAACACTATACCACTCCCCCAGCATACCAGTCAGGAACATTTTTAACATCCCTGAAATGAAACCTCAGTTGTCTTGCTGGGAGGATGCCTCCACACTCTGTCACTTTTAACCAGGGAACCATGGGGTTCCTGGTTATTTTCACATTGGAACAATAATTTCTAACTTTTTAATACATGCCTTAAAATTTTAAACCAAATGAATGTTAAGTCTTTACTAAAATTAAGGGGACAAAATAGAAGTAATTTATCTAAACAGAGCTCTTTCCAAAGGGGAGTTCCTAATTACACATTCAAATTTAGGCACTGAACAAGAAAAATTCCTGTTTACTTATCTCTAATCACTTGTCATTTGTTTAATGTTTTAAAATGTTAAGAACTATACAATAGTTAGTTAGACAGCTCAGATCGATAGAGTATGCTTTCACTACTATCTACAAGCAACCCAAACTTTAAACCTCTGTTGACCATTGAGGTTACACTCTAATAAGCTGCAAACACATTTCTATCAACTAAAAACTGATCCAGTCACATTTCAAACATAACTGGAATTTCTTTCTGAAAACTATTACATATAAAACCTGTAGGTTGACGTATTTGCCCCCACAGCACGCTGTGTATATTCTTTGTTTTAAATTACATGGTAGTAGGCAACACACCTAGTATCAGAGGCACAAGAGAAGTACTAGTATTATTTAACTCATTCACAGTGCCATTCCATTAAAAATAGCCTTAATTTAAAAAGTTTTCATCAATTTAAAGGCTCCAGTGCCCTATTAACAGGCTCACAAAAGAAGTATAAAACATCTATATAACTACGGGACAATTTTTTGACAAAGTAATACAAATTTTATAAGCAGCGGAAAAAAGCTCAGCATAAATATATAACACAGTACAATGCTTTTCCATTTGTCAATACAAAGAAAAAGGAGGTTTATTCCCCTAAATGGAAGGGGCAAAAACCAAAGCTTTTTGAAAGAAAATGGTAGTTAAGTAAGGACACCATCGTGCAAATAAATTAGACCCATTTATTTGTACTCATTGTTTTTGATAAGGCTCCTATTGAACAAACCTCAGCGGAAGGCAGAAGTCTAGACTATTAAGAAAACAGTATGACAGCCAAGAGAAAACTGGGCCCATCCATGTACAAAACCACAGCGGAGCATACCGATATATTTCAAAAACATTTACACAGATATTACAAAGGAGGTAAATATAAATTATCCAAGACACTTCGAGAGAATCATCTGTAACACCAGAAAGCATCTTGTAAGATGTTAATTTCATGTACCACTTGAATACATTACTTTGGCCATGTTTGCTCAAGTCTGCCATCCTTTCATACCTTCTGCTACACAAGATCAGCCTAATTTCCACCATTTATTCTGTGCTGGACTACACAGGTTTCAGGGTGCTCAACTGACCAACTGGTCTTTTTTTCTATTGTTCTACATAAAGGTAGATCTCCTACGGGATCTCCAATTACAAAGCAAGGAAAGTCTCATGCCACTTGTTACCATCCTGAGTAAATCGAATCTTTTAGAACATCAAAAATGTTACTTTTACTCTTTCAAGTGGACTGAATATTATCTGTAGGTGTTTACTTTGGGATAAGTTACTTGTTAATTACCATTCTTAATTTCTATAACTCTAGTTCCATGCTGAGTATCAACTCTAGCATCATTTTAAATTTATATAGTGTTGGGTGGTCATTAATTTTTCCAAACCTTCTTCAGTTTACAAATTTTTTTTTTGTCTTTTTGTGTTCATTACTTGATACCTTAACCATTATGACTCACCTCATCAACTTCCCAAGTAAGCTAAATGACACCCTTCTTTTAAAATAATCTACCTATTCTAAAAATTGCTGCGGTAGGAGGTCATTAACCACATACTTTGTGTTCATCTCACTGAAGAAAAGATAATCCAAGCAGACATCCAGGGCTGACCAACATCATTAGCACAGGTCTCATGGGGTAACACAAGAATACAGCCAACACTTTAACTGCTGGGATGTTATTCCTAGGCTAGCTCAAAACAAACTTATCGTGTGTCCGCCACGAAGAGGGCAAAAAGCTGTGATAAAGCCAGGCACTGCAACACCTCCACAACACGCGTGAGATGTGTCCAGCTGCTTGCTTCAGACTCACAGCTCCCTCCACACAGAAATCACGTTAAGAGTCACACATTGTAGTCAGCATCAGCACGCCACAGCAAATACCTACTTACTGCACAACATACTCAAAATACTGGGAGGGACACAAAGCTTTATGCTGGAACAATTACATGAATTAAAGCTGCTAATCTTTGACATGTTCTGCTAAGGGTAAAGGAAATTAAAAAAAAAAAAAAGGAAAATTTACTGTTATTTGTTTTCTAAAGATTCCCTTCTGTCAATGTTTTGTTACAGGAAATAAAAATGCATCAGAAAAGCAAAAAACACAAATTATTTCAAAATGCTCAAAGCTCACTATGGCTTTAAGACAAACAAACCCAGGTGTTACCAAAAGTAAATATGTGGGCAGCTTAAAACATGTAGCTGGTTGGAGGGAATAAGAAATTGCCTCAAATGGTATCAGAGAATGGGTAAGTAAAGAAGACGAGATCTCCGGTTTAAATCAATTTTCAACTACTCTTTTATCTACACTTCCAGATAAGATTCTGCATAATTCACAGATAGAAAAGCAAATCAAAAATGATCTAAGTAGGCAATAAAAATTCAAATCTGGCTATGGGAAAACTGCTTGTTGTAGAGAATATTGGAAAGGAATGAAAAATCACCGAGACATACAATCTTAGAATCAGATACAATTACATAAAGCATATGTTTCATAATAATTTTTCTAACTTTTTTTTTAAGCATCATTAGTCTATACATTTTTCATTCCATGTTCTTAAGTCAACATCAGCTGGAGACTGATGGAAAACAGCAGTAAATTACTAGAAGAAAAAAAGCTGCTATGTTTTCAAATGTGACTTATTTCTGAAGGTGAGTAAAAAGGAAATAGTAACTGCATGGTATGTACCTCCCTCATACTTAAAACATATTTGGGTGCACTAGGAATGGATGTAAAGTTGCTAAGGAACAACACAACTTTAATTTTATAAACTAAAATACCCTTAGTTTGTGAACCCTTTAAAAAGTGCTTTTAGCTTCTGATACAGTTCTGTTTTGACAAGAGTTCTTAATGCTTACCTCACACTTTAATGAACTCCTGAACTCATTTTTTAAATTACTAAAACTTCACATTTCCTAATGTTTTATTAAGATTACAGCATAGCCTGCTGCTGCAGCCTATGTGGTTATGTGTCTACTTTCCTACCTCCTTTCCAACGCATAGTATTTGGCAGAATATTAGATGATACAATTTCTTATACGAATTATTTTTGTACTCAATCACAGGATTCAGTGTCTTCTGACTAGAGAACCCCAGCATACATTTTAAATTTGCAGGTCCTACTCTCCAAATATCTGAGAACAACAAATAAACTGACACGAATTCTTTGCGCGTGACACTTGTTTTTTTAACAATTCATTAGTCATTCTGGAAATAAGTACGTTAATATCGAGAAAACGTATTAGTAACAATAAAACGTCACAAGGACAAAGTATGCATTCAAACTATACACATGGGATTTGAGTTTTAGCCAAAATCCAAACATACCAAGTAAAGGAATAAACTGTCAGGGTAAAAAACAGCCTTCACTCTATTCGGTGAAATAAACACAAAGGAAGAAAAACCTTTAAGATCAGTTTAACTTGACGAAGGTCTAAAGCTACTGAAGTACTTTGACCATACCTGTCAAGTACTGAGTAGCATCATCATTAAAGGAAAAGCTGAAGCTTCTTGGATACCCTACCTATCAACTTCCTTATTCTGCATGTTCACAAACTTCTTGTCTGTGCTCCTTAGACTTACACAGAAGCTCCAAAGACAACTGCAGCTCTCGTGAAATGTACTGTGCCCTGTGTTTAAGCCCCATGTTCACAATAAAACTTACATCATAATGAACTACTATATGGCAGCACTATTTAAAATAGTAACTTATTTGAAGTAATTTTTCTTAATCACTGAAAGTTTAAGGTATTATATATTGTTTCTTATTCATAAATTACAAAAAAAGAAGTATTTAATTATAAATAGACATTTATACTTTCAATAGCCTAGATAAAAGCATCCTTACTCTTTCTCTGCATCTCCTTCACTTTCTTCTGCATGATCAAAGCTCCAATTACTTTTAAAACCTCCATCTCTCTTGGACTGTGATCTATCCAAAGCTGAAATGAGAACAAGTTAAGATAAGTCTTGGTTTCAAGCTCAGTTATTAATCAACACAAACTAGAGGAGTAAACCAGATGCATGTATTTTCCCCCAGTATTTGTTTTATTGATGTCAGTGTTTAACTATCATTTGATCAGTAAGTTCATCAATGCAGTGGTGATTATTATTTCCCTAAATAAATAAAAGTACCTGTCAACATCTTATTAATGCAGTAAGTTAGCAAGCTATTAAAAATTACGACCTGAGGTAGCGAAATAACTGTTTTCAACTGTTTTAATGATACCCATAAATTTAAGGGTAGTTTCTCTGATATGAACTATATGCCACATGCAGAAAAGGTCCTAAAATATATTATTTACATGACTAATAACCAAACATAGATTGATTTTTTCCATGTAAAAACAACAGTTCTGGACTGTCCCAAGTACAATTTCAACATCATATGCTGGATTTTTAATTTAACATCTGACGCTGACCTGAATTAACATACGATGCAAATTGAAATTTCAGTGTTAGCATCAGCTAAGTAAAAACCTGAACTTTCTGTCATACTACATAAAATCTCAGATCTCTCTACTACAATATCCACCACTATGGAAATTCTTCATATAATATAATGGCATGGGGTATTCTTAAGTGAGGGTGTTCCAGAGCATGGAGACAGCATTCATTAAAGCAAGGCATTGTTCCCCCTGGGCCCTAACTGCTGCAACTAAGAGCTGTCTCACACAAATCCTGTATGACAAAGTATACAGCTACTTTGATCTCGGTATAATTTAAATGTGTTCCTTCTTACTATATTTTTCTTTACATTGTTGGAAATACATTTAGAAATAATGAATGAAACTCATATACTCTGATAGAAAAGACTAAGAAGATCACAACCAACAACATATGTCTGGGACAAAGTATAAACCATGCACACGTAAATATTTATTGCATATTCAATCTCTGCTTCTAACTACTTGCATCTACTGCAGGCTTCCTGAGCCATGTGTGAATATGTTGAACACATTTTTGTGTTTAACAGCTTCTCCTACCTTTTTCTTCTCCCTGTTTGCTTTTTAATCAAGCCTGCTTAATAGAATCAACAGCATCTTGCAGGAGAAAGAACCTCAGCTTAATTGCATGAGGATCCCCTTTTGTTGATTCTGATTCAATCGGGCACCTTTTGCTCCCACTACTCTACTTCTCCAGTCCATGTACTCTGGAGGACAGTAATAAGTAACCCTTCCCTATTCCCTCATGATTGCATAGACTCCTGTTGTGTTCTTTCATGGTCTTCCTTTCCCAGGCAGAAAAAGAAAAAAAACTGAGTCAGCTTCATTTCTCCTCACATGAAAGCTGTTTCATGCCTTTAAAGCCCTCTTGATGCCTCTCTTTGAACCTCTTCTAATCTACTGTACCCCTTTTGAGATGAGGATACACACACTACGAGGAATGCTCAAGATACATACATCCCATGAATTTCTACAGAAGCAGAATGTTGTTCCTGTTTTGTTTTTTGTTCCCTTCCTAGTAAATCTTTACACTAGATTTGCTGTTTTCACTGCTAAGGAGAACTGTACTGATCTTTAGGTACTAGATAATTCCATCTTTCACTCATGATTGGTTAAGAACCACTTCAGAGCCAATCGTTACCCACAAAAATGCTCTTTTTTTACTTCTAATTTGCTCAGATTACTTGACATTTACCTACACAGAATTTCATGTATGATTTCAACCCACATAACTCAAAACCTGAGCATTTCCAATTTTCTTTAAACAGCTAGCCATTATACTAACCCAAGTAAAGTTTAACATCTACAAACGTTGTCACCTGGCTCTCATACCCTTTTTCTTCTAACTGTGCACCAATGTTAACACATCCGTGTGCAATTCAATTGGTTACCTCTATTAACAAAACAAACCCTTATAAAATTTTCCATTTTATTCAGAGGTAATTTAGCCTCTCCCAAAGCCTTTGGTAAATGACTTTACAGAGGGAACAATGAAATCAATTCTAGTCTCCATTATAACTTCCATGAATTCAGGTTGCATGGTCACAAAGCTCACTGATGTGAAGTTCCCCAAATACCTCCACTGCCTTTTTAAAATGCTGATATCATGCTAGCTACCCTCCTTACCTGTAGCAGAAAGATGATGCTAACCACAAGTAACACACTACAGTCATTAGCTCCTTTATCCCCCAGTTCCTCTTACAACACTTGGATGAATGCCATTTGATCAATCCTGCCTTGTTCACAGTTTGCTCAATGTACTGCAATTTCTTCCACTGATGCTTCATTTTGAGCCGTACACTCTGTCACATTCCTTATTAAGAAACATTCTGGCACGAAGAGCTCTCTAAGTGCTGCCAAAGTGAGTGCAAGCAATTCCGTTATTCAGCTATGACCTTATATACTCCAAAGCCACCTTTTACAACTGGGTTGTCTACTGATCCTCCAAATACTCATCAAACTTTCCTGCTGAGTTTGAAGAAAAACTTAACAATTGTTTTCATGTCTGTTGGGAGTTACTAATCAATTTTTCCCCACCTCATTATAATTACAGGTTAAATGCACCAGCTTTTTTATTATTCTCTGTTTTCATTATTCAGATAAAAGATCCGATTCAAGAAGTATGATGTTTTATTTCAGATATTGCATCTTACCCTGCTGTTTAGCCAGGCCAGCATTCAGGGGGCCTTTTGAAATCTACTTAAACAAGCAGAATGCCTCCTATATGGTATCTTTAAGTAACTCCCAAGCTGGCTACAAGTATTTTACATTAGAGCTACATCTTTTCTTTCTTTTTCAAAAAGTTTCTTAGTATTTTCTGTAGTCCTTTTTCTAATTAAGCATTTCTGTATTGGACAGTTTGTCCACTGCTACTGATCAGTGCAGCCATCCATGGAAAATGTCTTAGTATCCCAGTTCTGCTCACTCAACTCTGGATCACTTTTCACTCTCTCTAGCACTCTTGGTCCTAACAAAAATGTAAGTCTAGAAGTATACGATCATGTTAGCTAGAATGTTCACCTGAGTTACTTGATCTGAACAGCCACTTTATATCTGGTTCTACACAGGATTTTTTTATTTTTTTAAGGAGATAAAAAGTAATCTGTTACACAGGCTAAGATGCTGACTATTTTGTATGAAGATTTAAATTTGGAACCTGAGTAGGGACAATCCCAGATATGAGTACAGAGTACAGACTGGGAGGAGAAGTCACTGAGAGAAGCCCTCTGGAGAATACTTGGGTGTTCTCATGGATGAGAAGCTGGATATGAGCCAACAGTGTTCACTGGTAGCCCAGAAGGCCAATTGCATCCTGGGCTACATAAAAAAAGCTGAGTGGCCAGCAAGTCGAGGGAGGTGACTCTGCTCCTCTACTCTGCCCCAGTGAGACCCCAGCTGGAGTGCTGCGTCCTGCTCTGAGGTCCTCAACATAAGAAAGACATGGATCTGTTGGAGTGGGTCCAGAGGAGGACCACAAAGATGATCAGAGGGTGAGAGCACCTCTCCTACGAAGACAGGCTGAGAGGGCTGCGACTGTTCAGCACGAAGAAGAGGCAGCTCTGGAAAGATTTTACTGCAGTCTTGCAGTACCTTAAGTGTCTTATAAAAAGGAGGGAGAGGGATTTTTTATATAGACAGACAGTGACAGGACAAGGGGCAATGGTTTTAAACTGAGAGGGCAGGTTTGGATTAGATATACTACGAAGAACTACTTTGCTGGGAGGATGGTGAGGCACTGGAACAGGTTGCCCAGAGAGGCTGTGGATGCCCCACCCCTNGTTTGGATTAGATATACTACGAAGAACTACTTTGCTGGGAGGATGGTGAGGCACTGGAACAGGTTGCCCAGAGAGGCTGTGGATGCCCCACCCCTGTAAGTGTTCAAAGCCAGGCTGGATGGGGCCCTGAGCAACCTGATCTAGTGAGCGGTATCCTTGTCCACAGAAAGGGGGGTGGAACTAGATGCTCTTTAAGATCACTTTCACACCTAACTGTTGTATGATTCTGTAAGGTCAACTCACCAAAGAAGGCAGACGCATTTACTGTCCACACAAAGATCAACTTTTCTAGGAAAGTAACTTTTTCATAAGTATCACTGGTTTGCCAGAATAACTCCCTACCCCCTCCCCATCCCCCCCGGAATACAATAGCAGAGACTTCAACGTTTCTATTGCACACATAGAAACTTTTATAAATCTTTCATCGGCTGAGATCTCATCTATTTCTGTGTGTACAAGAACCATCCTAAACACGAAATCTAAATCAAACAAAGGTTTGGTTCAGGACCCAGATGCTTTTTGAGGTAGACTTGAAGTCTACATTCTTTTTCCCCAGTTGCTGGTAAAGAGCAAGCCTCATCTTACAAATGCTTACACCATCACAACTGCAACCAACTTATCAGATACTGCAGTGCTCACACAGAAAATGTAAATTAATTTAAATGTACTCAGAATCATTGCCTTCATCCAGACTCATATTTAAATAAATGAAAAAGAATGCTTCTAAGCTTTCTAATCTGTTGCTCATTTAGAGTCATCAGATACATTGTTAAGAGGATACAAGTACTCATAAAACTCTGACATAGAAATATTTTTTGGTTTACTTTCCCCATTGCTTCATTATTCTTCCAGACAGGCTTCTATGCAAAACAGCTTTTTATCTTCCAGCTTTGATACCATCAGCTCTACTATATCAACCGTGTAACCACAGTGAGGCTGCATTTTCACATTCTGAAGCAGCACCACATGAACAGTTTTACAGGCCCCTCACCCTTCCTAAGAGCTACAGATTCTTGCTCCTGTCCTGCACCCTGCAAATGTCAGCACTGACAAAAAAGCTGGAGAAGGAAACTAATTCAGGTAAGAACCCCTTGAGCAGCAGGGGAGGGGAAACTTTATTTTTCAACCATATCAGTTCCCTCCTCCTGCTGAACCACACTAACACAGCGCAGCTGTGACAGGACAGCAGACGTAAGGTCCATCCAGGAACTGAAACTACTGTAAGTACTACAGATACCAAAGAAATTTCCATGGAATTGCAGCCTAATCTACATTTATAGGTATAGATCTGAAGATCTAGTGCTTAAAAGATGCTTTAACTTTCCACTCCCTAAATTAGCTGCAGAGGCAAAAAAACCTGTCAAAAGCACCTCCAATTACAGGCAGTAATCATAACCTGATAGTAGCTGAGATATTACGTGTAGCAGAGAGTTCAATAGTGAAGTTCTACGATAGCTGTGTAACGGATACCAAGCATGGACATTCCTTTGCACTCGAAGGGAATTCAATTTCTCAGCTGGCTAACACAAACCCCCTCCCCCTTTCAAGAACTTGATGTCAACAGAAAACCAATGATAAAAAGTGACTAAAGTGTTTATGCTCCTGAAAAGCAAAAGCAAAAGTTCTGTACCTCAAAGATGGAAATCATCTGCATATTCTAGTAAATGACTGGGTTTTTTTCAGGGCTTGCACGCACATTGGGCTGCTTACACTGCAGGATATTGCACTGATGACAGGACTGAAGAACACAGAACTGCATAAGTTTGATCATCTGCTGAACTGTTTAACATTTTTTAAGTATTAACAAGAAGTAACAGAGGAGGATAAGAGGATAGAGCTTTGAAGTATGTTAAACATTTTCTTTGTGATGCCTTTGAAAGTTTTTCTGATAAGACAGCAGTGATAACCACACAATGGACAGCTTCTTAACCTTTTCTACTGATTCTCTCAACAGAAGTGTAGAGGTAGCCACCCCACCCAAGGATGCTGCCCTTATGACAGCATCAGAAAACAATGCAGAAGTACTTTGAGAGGCCTTCTTTGTTTACACCAGCAGCAAAAGGAATGCTACAGAAAACTGTGGGCATTTTCTGCTCAATGAGACAGGAACCTAGTGACAAAAGACATGAAAAAAAAAATAAAAAAGAACTTGATCCTTTTTTTTTGTCATCCCAGATTTCACTACTAAGTTCTGTCTTCTGACCTCACAGTTCCTCAACTCTATGAGCAGTGGGAATGCAGTACCTACCACCCCTTGTCAGGGAAGATGTGCTAAAGGAACACTTAAGCTAGTTGTACCCAAAGACTGGAAAAACATCACTGCACTTCAAGACGGGCAACAAGGATGATCTGGTGAACTGAAGACTAGTCTGCTAAAACCAGAACTTATTCTGTACCATTTGTGTGCTCAAGAGTGGACCAGATTGACCTGAGAGGCAATAGAGACTGGACAAATCCCCAAACCACCTGCTCTAACCGGGCCTGGCTTGAACAGGATGTTCCAACCTATCTGATTCCAACCAGCTGTCAAGTAAAACCAACGACTATTCATAGGTACAAAGCATCCCCTAAGGCAACTGCACTCCCATCACAAAAAACTTCCAAAAGGAAGTACCTCAGTCACTTTTCTTCTTTTCCCTCTCTGAGTAAGTCTGACACCCACTCAATTATTTTCCACACAAGTAAAATAATTTGAATAACATCAAAAGCAGGAACCAACAATAAACAGGGAAAAAAAGGAGAAATAAATAAACAAAAAAGTAATTTTTTCATCTCCAGCATCATGAATTCTTTACTTACCTAAGACCTCTATTGCTAGACTGGAGATATACCAAAAATTCAGAAATTAGGAAGAAAGTTTTGTTGTTTTTATAGGAAAGGTAAGTCTAAGAGAGGTATCTTCCTATTTTATAGATAAAAAGAGGGGATAAAAGGTGAGGTTAGGCTAAGAACAATTTCTGAACTGCCAATTTACTCTCAAAATCTGAAAAAATATACAAAGCTAACAAGCCATTTCAAGGAAGATGACAGTTGAACAAGAATTCCAGAATACAGTCTCTGTGGCAAATCACTATGTGACGTTAATCACACATGATCTCAAATTCTGAACACTGGAACAGTTTTAGAAGATGAGCAAAACACAGCAGGAAACCTTATAGTATATTATGCATGTGATTTGCACACTTCGTTATGCACCATGGGATCCATCTTCATATAAAACCTAAGCTTGTGCAACTGAGAATACAGCAGCACTAAACAAACAACAATCTATTTTTAGAAAGTGCTGAAAGGCAGTTACACACAGAGTAAGATTAATAACCTAGCCAAACTACCTGGAAATTAGGCAACTGACACTTTGAGAAGGTTTCCACGTTTGCTGCAGCAATTGGAACATCAGGTTGAAATAAAGCACTGTATCTACACACCAAAAGGAAGAAGAAGAATTTGTACTATTTAATACTTCTGGATTTATCCTGTAAAGATGATGTCAGATAGATACTATCCCCTTTATAAAAACATACAGAAATTAAAAGTCCAAAAAGGTTCCACAATCTCTGCAAGAACTTAACTTGCATCTGCAGGACAGAAGAATCAAAGACTCATAGAACGGTTTTGGTTGGAAGGGACCTTAAAGACCATCTAGTTCCAGCCCTGCCGCCATGAGCAGGGGGGAGACCGTCAACTAGACCAGGTTGCTCAGAGCCCCATCCAGCCTGGCCTTGAACACTTCCACAGGAAATGTTTCTTCTGTAAGAAGAAACTCTAAATGTAATTAAAGCAGAAAGAAAGCAAGACACGTCTTTGATGCTGTCAATTGTTCAAAATCCACATGAAATGGACAGCAAAAAAGGCACACAAAGAAAATGATTAACAACCTCAACTAAAAAACCTCAAAAATTTGGTCACGTGAAAAAAGTACATTTCAGAAAAAAAATTGAGTAGGGAAAGGATGATGAAAGAGTTACTTAAACTAAGTGGTGAGAAAAATATTTGCATTTGCCTTTCTGTAAAGGCTAAATACCTGGGGTTTTCTCCTATTCTTAGAGACACTGGCAAGCTTTCATACCCATACAAGGCAGCAGTCAGCTGAACTGGATTTCTGATATGGCTGAAAAGTAACAGACTAGCTCCACCAACACTTCTCCCCACCCCGAGGATTAGTTTTCTGTCAATTCAGTTCCTTCAGCCAACTTGCCATGAAGCCAGTGAGGTGCCAGTGTTTGCTCCAGCACAGCTGTGAGCGCTGCCTCTGGGAGGGGCAGCAGCTCTGTCCCTCCGAGCAGCAGCCAGCAGTGGGCCTGGCTGTGCTGTCAGGTGCTGGCACAACTCCTTGCGTGGCCATACAGTATGGTCCCACACACAAGGTCTTGCTATGACTCTGCAAATGCACATACAGTTAAAATCTGTAGACATTATGTCTGTTAAAAAAAAAAAACCAACACAGAGAAATGCAACACAAATACAGGCAACAGCCTCCTGCTCAGACTAGATAGCTATATACTTTAACTCCCTTTGCAATTAGCGATCATCAATGCAGCAAGGTAAGAAATACTGCAACTACAGTACTGCATTAACAGCACTGAAGTCTTTGTAATGGAAGCACCAAACTTCTCCAGACCTAACAACAATGAGTTTAAGGAACGCTGACAACTGCTAACTATGTCGCATTATACTAACATCCAACAAGCAGGCTTTATTTTTTTAAAAGTTAAAAAATCATTTTAACGTTCCATGAAAAACAAACGTTTTCTCAGTAATTACTCATAAAAACAGCAAAAGTGAAGTGCTGTCAATCTACTTATTTTTAATAAAATAACACATGCCAGCTTGCTAGTTGAACCTAGTTATAAAACTACTTTTCAAGAAACGGCACTCAAAAGACAGCTAAAGCAAAACATCGAACCTGTTGAGTGACCATCCTGCAACCAGAGATGAGTTTCAGCTGCATCCATCCAAACACGAAACTCCTGCTTACCTTGATCTATAAGTTCTTTCTATCATAGGGCACTCTCTTCCACCTAATGAGCAGTGCCTTTTCCATGCAACATAGGCTTTGCTACATGACAAAGAACATTTTACTTTATCAATGACAGATAGTCTTCTGTGGTATTTATCAAGCAAAAGTTCAGCTGTAACATATTTGCCTTATGGCAGAACTCTTAAATCCCCATTGAAGTTTTACTGTCCCACTGAGAGGTATATGCAATCACAATAACCTGGCCCAGAGTAGTCCTGAAGTTCACTTTTGAAAGTTTATTCCCAATTCTAAAGGATACTTAAATTGTGTCTTAAGCAGTAAGTCTTGGTAGAAATAAAATTACAACAAACTCTAGTAAATGTTTCTAGAAATGAGCCTCAGAAATTACACAGGCAATTGTAAATATGAAACCTAACGTCTACTGCATAGTTCAAATTCTCATCTAATGGGCTCTTGAATAATCTTTCTGTTAGACTGTCGTATTAAATTCTGTCATCAGCAGGATATTCATATTTTACTAAATGAGCCATAAAAATTGGACATGTCAAACAAATACAACATTATATCCTATGACATTAATAAAAATACATCAGTGGAATGAATTTTAGTACAAATGAAACAATTGTATGGCATTGAATAAAAACATACTCATAAAAATAACAAATATTTTGCAGCTGTTTCTTATAGACATAAATTTCTAAGATTACATATTATTAATCATGTCATATAGTAATATGTATTACCCTACCAGCAGAATAGTATTGGTATTTCTCAGTCCTAAAACATTGTTGTGGCAAGTCTTACAATAAAAATAAACAAACAAAATCTCAGGGAGATATGAGCAGGGAGACTTTGCTCCAGCTCACATAGTCTGAAAACAAACAAACAAAAAGCCAGGAGGGCTTAACAGAGAGTTTCTGAATCATCAGTGTTCTTTATCTATAATCACTCAAGGTTAACTCAGAGAAAGGTACTCCAAAGTCTTTCACTCCAAATTCTTCTTTCATAGGAATTACTGGGACACACATGCAGAAATGTTTCCTTGCCTCACGCAGTGCTTACAGCCCTTGCCTGTTAACAAAAACTTTTTAAAGGCCTGCTGACCAACCTGGGAAGAATAACCACAGCCTGTTAATTCATTCCCTCCAGTCTCCAGCCTTCACTACAACCTTGTTCTTCGCAGAAGATAACCTGCTATTTAAAATAATTGTGTTTCCTTGGGCAGAATAAGGCTGCTCTTACACTAAAATACCTATTACAAAGTTTAAGTTATGCATTACACCTTAGCCTGACTTAACAGATCGCCAGGCAGAGATGAAAGAGGGAATGTCCTATTCTTCTCACACTTAAAGGCTGTATGTTCTCCCCAATCCGAGCCATTGTCCTGCATCTACCAGTTACCCTTCAACGAGCAAATTCAACAGAGGTTTGGCAAAGTGCCAACCTGGCAAGACAGAACAGAGCGTGTTCAATCTCTTTGGCAAGAAAGTGGTAAGTCCCCAGGGTGGTGGAGCGTACATGCAGCTCTGTTTCCAAAATGGAGTCGCACCCACTAACATGACATTCAGACACCAATTTTGATTTCATTACAGCTTGAGGTCAGCTTAACCTGAAAACATTAGGCATGCTAGGCTGCTGAACACAAAAACAGGAAGTTAAGAACACATGCTTTTAAAAATTAAACGTGTAAGATAAAGCTGCCAACAAATTTAATTCTATATCATGAATAAAAACAGTAGTATTTAACTAATGCTTTAATTTTCTTCATAGAAAGTAAGAACAATGCATTAGACAGATTTTAACCTATGTAAAAAATATCTCTACCTTAAAAAAAACTCCAAACTGAAACCAAGTAAGTGCCAAAACATGGGCCAAAAGAAAGGAACTTAAAAATGTGCTCCCCTCACCCTCAATGCAAGTGCCTTTTAGAAGAACCAAGTTAAGAGAAGAATTACATTTGTCCTTTTCCCCCCAAAACCAGAATTTGTTCCCAGTATCTCTACAGTATCCTCCACCACAACAGTTCCATTTCTATTTGTTTTCTCAGCCTCCTGCAGCATCTCAAGCTATCCTGCACACTCTTCCACTCCTTTCTTTGCAACATACACAGACGGAGGCATATGCTGTCCTGTATCCCAAGCCCTCTCACTGCCCTGACCCTTGCTTGACTGCTCAGCCACCGAAGGAACAAACACCAGTGAGCAGCAAACTGAACCATGCTCAGGCAACACTGAAACCTTCGCTTCAGGGACACCAATTTTGACTTCTCTGCTTAACGGAGTGAGCGAGTTTCACGGAACTTCTATATTTGTACCTGTAAGACCTTTACACCTCTGTAAATAAAAGGGTTTAAGTTCTGGAAAAATAAAAGCTATGCTACCGTGTTTGTTACTTGCAACAAAGCACCAGCCAAGGACTGAGGGTGGTGAGCCACTGGAACAGGTTGCCCAAGGGGGTTGTGGATGCACCATCTCTGGAAGTGTTCAAGGCCAGGTTAGATGGGGCCTTGAGCAATCCGGTCTGGTGGAAGGTGTCCCTGCCTATGGCAGGGGGGTTGGAAATACATGATCCTATTACTGGGAAAGAAGGAAGCAAAATCATGAGGTAACTCAAAAAACCTTCATATTCTTACAAAGCAATATTCAAAAGTGGCAAGTTTGGTGGTTAGTCTCACATTATAGGATCTGCTACAACAAAACACCTTGATGCTCCTCAGTTACATCAATTACGAGACAAAGCTAAAACTATAGACCAGGTAAAGTCAGATACTGCCCCAAAATCCATGTACGGTCTTCCAGAAACAACAGTAATAAAAGCCAAAGTTGCTGTTGAAACCACTAAAATAAATAATCTATTTTGTTTTACCCTTATACATAAAACAAGAAGGAAAAGACTGAAATATCTAAACAGGCTCATATCTGTGCAAACATGAGTTCTGCTAACTGTTGGTTTAATGTCTGCTATCAAACCACATATTAATGTTACTACTTTTGTTATCACTATTACTTTTTAAATTTATACTTACATAAATAAGCGTGTAAGGATCTCTTTTAGGAATGCTCTCATTTAATTTATTTTTTTTTTGCCACTAAAAACCACTAGAAATTCTGTACTTTTTCTGAAGAAAGAGTAGTGCTTTCTTTACTACCACATCCAAGTGCCAGAAAACAGTGGATGAGGCATCCTAAACAAGACAGTTACTCTTACACCAGAAGCTTCTATGTCCCACTTTGTGAAAACGTAATACAGTAGTAGCTGCTTAGGAAAAACTACCAAATAATAAATGCCTCCACAATGAAAACCAGAAAATTGCACACAGATCCTTTACACTTCAGACAGCTCAGGACAAGCCTGGGCTCCTAGAATCCCATGTCTCAAAATTAAGAGGGTGATGATGTGGACGAGGACTGGAGCACAGGCTTTTACCTTAGAATGTGCTCCCAAGCCTATTGCAACAGATGTTATAGAGCAGTAATAGATAAATTAGGTTTATTTTTAGTATCTTTCTAGATGTTTTAAGAAGCACTCTGTCTTTCTTAGTATTTCATGCCACCCATCACCCAAGTTAGTCTGGCATGTATAAAAAATAAGACAGTAAGAAATGTTTTCATTTTGACTTTGTTGAGAAATAGTTCTCAACAAGTGAGTTTCATTCATAGAAAATAACCTGCTCTTGAAGTCAGCAAGAAGGTTTCCTATTCTCAAAACCACCAGAAAGGACAGCTGAACACTCTTCAAGTCTAAGAAGATACATGTGCAGCGCTGGAAAAAAAATTCTGAACAGGTCAAAGGAGTGAAATATATGCACAAGCCATGGAAGAGTCACAAACTGCACTTTCTCATAAAAAACCCCTCTCAAGAAAAACAGAAGAGAAAGAACCTGTCTGAACATTGATGGGACAGATGCAAACCAAAGAAGAATTCAACAGAATAAAGCAGAAGTTCAGCTAGATCAACAGACAGACAGACAGAAGATCAATGATACCTGAAACAACTCTTCCCCACATTTTCAAGCTAATCACAATCTCCATTAGATCACAAACAAAGCAAAGACTGATTAGAGACGATTACAACCATTAATAATTAAATTTCACTGTTAAGAGAAAAATAAAGAGAAGAGTCTTGCAGGTAGAAAAGTCTGGCAGGTAGAGAAGTTTCAAGTGTTCTACCTGAATATAAACTCCACTCTAACCCCTAATTTGTATTGCTCCAGTCAGAGATTTCTCAGTATGACCAAAAACAGAAACAAAGAGAGAGGAGGGGCTGACCACCACTTCAAAAGGTAAATCTGTAACTCTACACTAATACACAAAAGCTGCATGTTTCTGTACCACCCCAGAATCTCAGCTACCTTTAAGAAAATATCTAAGTCTACAACTCTTGCTTTGGTGAAGACAATTCTTTACATGTGAACTGAAAGAACAAAGCAGTCTTCTGGAGTCCTCTGGCAGACAACTGTGAAGTTTATACTGCTGCTGCTAACAGGTAGTCCAGATAGTTTTCCCTATTGTTAATAGGAAACCTGTAGCCAAGAAATAGGAATGAAAACTGAGCAAATTCCTGTCACGACTGCACTGAAATATCCCAACAGCTCTGAAGCTAGGGACTGGCAACATTCCTTAGAAATGAGATCCTCAAAAAGAAAATTCAATCCTGGTTCTCAGTATCACTACTGTAATCAACAGGAGGCCGGAATAAGAAAATAGGAAAGAATAACACATTTCTCCCTTCTTCTGGATAATATTTTCAAGTTCACCTATCATCTAGTGCATGAACACAGGCAAACTTTAAATTTCGTGTTGGAAAAGAGAAATTACAATTTCCTTGCAATTCGGTAATAGTGAAGGAGGCAGAAAAAAAGAGTTCCCACAATTTTTTCTCCAGGGTAATGATCAACAGTACTCTCCATTTCCACATGTTTAACAAGCCTCCTACTTTAAATCCAAATGAATTTGCCTATCATTTTTTATATTTTAAGTGTGACTATCAATTAAAAAACACAGGAACTTCTCCAGACAGAAATCTCTAATCACTAAACTCCTCCTCCTCCACATCAGGAAAGAATTCCCATGTAAGAGAACTACTTTGTTAGTGTGATTTTCTGCATATTCAGCCCGTAACTTTGAAACATCACTGTAAAAAAGCAAATTCAGAACAGTTTTACTAATTTCATTTGCCTCTAGATTAAATAACAAAAAGAGAGTATTTTCCACACTTCTAACAGTCCTGACACTTCAAGCGAAGTGATCATGCAGGCCCTGTATATCCACGTATCTGTGATCACTATTAGCACTGCTTCAGAACGGTAACAAATGCAGCTTTAAAGAGGCCATTATAGTCCTAGGGAGCTTTTTCACATTTCCATTAAACAGTCTCTACAATACAGAATAAAAAATTATGCACATTAGATACAGAGAACTGGACAAAAAACACGCACTAGTATGAATCACTATGTTCAAGAATGGTATTACCAGAAAGCCAACAAATCAATCATTCAAGGAACACCCTTCCAGAAAGACCATGTTGTTTTTACTGCAGAACAAAATAACAGAAATATTAAGAAGAAGCACTTTTACAGTAGAACGACAGGCATATTTCTTCACAGTTACACTAAACTGTGTAACATCTGTTACACTAAATGAAAGAAAAGCAGTATCTCACTGGACATGTGGAATCAAAACCAAAATTCTGAACAACTATCAGACTGAAAAGCAATTTATTTCACTTAACTGTATATTCATCTTGAGTCTGACTGATAGTCAACACAAGCATGACAGCACCAGAAATGTCTGTGTACATGTATGTGTATATATATGCACACACATATGCACCTATGAAGGTATGTATTTAACCAGCACAGTGTCCCTTAGACTGAGTTTAACTGGAGATAAACCTAACATCCATTTCGCCCAGACTTCTTCTATTGTGCACATTTAAGGCAGGGATGGACAGAGGAGACCTGGCTGTCCCCTTTGCCAGTCTTTAAGAAAACACTTCCAAAAACATCAAGTAAACAATTTCTGCTTGTTGCTTACACAGCCTTCAAAGGACTCCATGAAACATACACCCTCAGAAAAATTACAAATACAGCTCCAGGCTCATGTATTAATAACCATCATCCAGTAATAGAAGTTGCCATATTTCCTACTCTACACACTTTCATCCCCTTTTTTGTCCCCATTGCACGTGTTTCACAAATCTGGCATTCTCCTGCTTGTCTAGTCTTTTTGTAATGGTGGTTCTACAATCATTAGGTTGATATAATATGCTACCTTTCCAGATTGCAGACTGCAAAAAAACCTCATGTATATATATACACGTATTTATAGACATTCTATGCCTGTACTTTTTTCTATAAACATCTCTAGTAAGTACCTATCAAATAACATCTGAAAGCCTTTTCCCTTTGCTTCAAATCAGTACAGATTTTACCAGCTCTTACTAAATCTGCCCCAGTATGACCGTCCCATTTGGACTTGGGCTACTCCCATAAATTTTTGTCACCATCATCTACACTAGATTTTCTTCACACGTGGCTGCACACTCTTAGGGTTTCTACCACATCATCAGTCCTAAAAGGAACGTGTCCCCAAACAACGGGGAAATACAAAACCAGCTGATAACTCAGTTCACCCATCGTGGAACACTGAAGCTTCAAATGGAGATGCTATCCAGTGTTGTGTTGCTCCTGCTGTTGGAAAGAGAATTCGTAAGCAAAAAAAGTGGGGATATTGCGTATGAAATCCGTCTTTTCTTAGCCACCTGTCCAGCCAGTAAGTACTCAAGGTGACTAGTCATCACCTTGACACTTTCAGCTGTCTGCACAAAACTCACTTAAGCTGTGGAGAGTTCAGGAAAAAAAATGGAGTGTCTGCATTTCATCACCAAATCCTTTAAAGGTATAAGGGAGGTAACATGACAGCTGTTATTAACCAGAGTTTCTGAACATCAGAATTCCAGATTAATTATTCAAAACAACAAGCAGTATTTTGTTCGCACAGTACATCTATTCCAGAACATCTAGTAATAAAAAGCCAATACCCAACATCCTGCAGCAAGAGAAAATCTGCAAGAGGTTACGTTCTGTGCAATAGAGGTAATGCAAATCTCCAATGCTAAACTTATCCCCGACTTGAAAAACTCTGCTTATGAGGAGTACATAATTTCATTAATTTTTCTTTGTTATCATCATGGTAATTTGGCAGAATTTAGCAGACTGCTGGCCTATGCTGTCAGGACATGTGCTTATAGCAATTTTGCAAGACTACGGTAGTAGATTTTTTGATGTATGAATGAAACTGTAAAGGCTCAACAGTTTAAAAATATTCCAATTTCAGGAGGCTTTTTGCACCATAATTAAGAGCTTTATAGTGAAAAAAACCCCATCAAAACACCAAACCCGCATTTAAAAATAAAAAAAACTCAGGGCTTTATAAATGCAAAAGGTTTCTTTCAAATGCAGGTAATAAGGTTCATCATTACCTTCGTACCACAATTATAAGCATTATCCTCCTCCCAAAATTAAATTCAGTCCCAAACCTTTAAAGTAGCCTTTTAGGAGCAGGCAAAGACTCATTTTATGGTGGGGCCAAAGAATACGGGCTAGGCCCGGGCCTGGGAGCGGACTGAGGGCAGGGCGATGCAGCCCCGGCCTCCCCTCTCACCCAGCGCTAACCCTGCCCGGCGCCCCCAGCCCACCGCGCGCCGAGCCACGACTGAGTCCTGCCGCTGCACCAAGCCCGGGCTGCTCTCGGCGCTGCCCCGACAAAGGAAAGAAACACCGCACTCCCAACGCCTCGGAACAGTAAAAGAAAGAAAGAAGGAGAAAAAAAAAAATTAACCAAATCGCCCTCACTAAGCCCTCCCTCAAAAGCAGGTCTCTTTTCACCAGAGCTAACCACGGCACCCACCCTTCCCCCACCACGAAGCCACCTCTCATTGTCGTCGCACCCATAGGAGACCCATTACCCCTACCCCACATGAACTCACACGCCCGCCTCCCCCATTCCCCAGTTTGTGCCGTGCCCCTTTACCGGTCGCCAGAAGGGAAACGCGGCTCAGGGGCCACGTTTCCCCCTCGCAGCCATGCACGCACCTTCCAGAAACAAGCTGTCTCTGCAGCCGCCGCCGCCGCCACCGGCCATCTTCCCGCTGCCGCGCAGCGCT
>VZTA01016267.1:150206-175605 GCA_013398855.1 Mohoua ochrocephala | reverse complement strand
GCACGCGCCTCCGAGAACGCCGGGAGGGCGAGGGGACGGAGCGCGCCGCGCGGCCGTCCCTTCCTCCGCGAACGGCGCTTTCCTGCCCGGACCTGCGGCTCTCCCGCCCGGACCTGCGGCTCTCCCGCCGCGGGGGCCGCCGGCTTCCCCGGCCCCGGGACGATAAAATGGCCGCAGCAGCGCTGCGCCCCGCAATACCTCGGGCTCTCCCGCTCCCTCCTCGATCAGCCTGGAGGCAGCAGCTTTTGGGAGACGAGGAGGTGGCTCGGATAAGATGAATGAAGTTAGACGAGTGCGGGAGTCCATTGCGGAGCGCTGGGGCCCGCCGGCCTCTCACCTCGCTCAAGCTCGGGGAAAAGGTCTTCGTAAGATTCAGAGATTCCTATCAAATCTTAAAATCTTCTGTGGCCTGATCACGGCATATTTAAATCCAAAAGTTGGATTTTGCAAAATGTACAGCGTTGCCAAGCCAACTAAAGCGAAATTGCAAGTCATGGCCTCAGGTACATTTGACTTCTAGCATGTAAGGTTTTAGGTTTTAAAAAGCTTTCCCCTGTAGCCGAAATAAAAAGAAACATGAATCCTTTAAAAACTAGAAGATAGTTTATGATAGTCTACAGCTAGGGAAAACCAGATACTCCTTTCTTCTTCGGGTTCTTTAATCTGGGATTCTGTTGACTCCCTCTTCCCCCCACTTCACTGCAGAATTGGGGAATTTTAATGTCTGAGGTACCTAGGTCTTAACATTACTAATCCCTGAAAAATGCTTGAACTGAAGGGTTTGTAGACTGAAGTCCTGAATTAGGTAAGTTAAAGCGCCTAGGGCATATGGAAATTAAAGGCTAGAAAGAGGAAAATTGTTGTTTTCCTTTAAGTTTTCTAAATTTGTTACTTTTGTTCCCGAATGTACTGTGTTGATACCAACCATATTCATAAGCCAAGTGTGTTCAAAATACTTTTTGCTCAGTTTTTATGCAATCGAGAGGCAAAAAGCGGTCTAGAAGACGACAGATGCCAGACTGCTCCCCAAGTGCTACGTCACACCACCAGAGCTAGCAAGCAATTAGAAAGAATCCCAAAAGCTGGAACGGTGCTGGCAAACCTACGAATCTCAGTCTTCCAAATCTCCTTGGAAAAAAAAGGCTTCCTGAAAGAGAGATCACAAAATATCCTTGTTTCATTAGTAATGACATTAACAGGAAACAATTAGGAGAAATCGGTCCCAGCTAATTACAGAGAAACCAGAAAATCATATGTTCAATAGAAACCTAATAGTTTAAAAAAAAAAGGAAATTTAGAATCTAATTTTCAAAAATACCCTACTGTATCTCAGAAGGACATTGTCCAGTTCGAGGGTTTACTGCCAGGGTTACAGCATTACTCCACAAAAACTAATTCTTATTGACAGTTGAGACTAGACTGATCCAGGTCTACACAGTTCTACACAATTTTTTAAAAACTAAGGATTAGGAGTTATGATTATGAATTATTTGAATAAATGCTTGATGCACAGTAGTGGACTTACTGATCAAGGTATCAAATACAGCTTCAGAGTTCTAGTGAACTGAGGTGCAGTATGGATTAAAATACCCTTTTAAAGTAGAAAGGGTAAGGGAGTACACCATCAATGTTAATCTAGATGCGTGATTGATTTTAGACTTTTTGATTGATAATTTAACGTACACTTTTTTGTGGAAAAGAGCTGCCCAAAATTACATCTCATTGCACTGTTCTTTTTTCCTTTATTTTGAAGCTCTTCAAGGATATGAGAGGATAGAATGTAGTCAAAACTCTTACTAATTAAACTTTTATTAGTAGTCTATTCCCAGCTTTAGAGTGGTTTGTTTTTCCATTTGAGTATGAAGTATTTGTGAGGGAATGCAATACTGAGAGTACTCAAGTCTTACAAAATCTTTTCAGATCCTCTTAACTTTGCTTGGAACCAGAAGATTTTCTTCATGTATAAGAAGTAACAGAATGAACAATGAGAAAGAAAAAATTAGTATTCTCCTTCCTGCTGAGGGAAATCACACAGAATTGACTGAGTCTTCTTTCTCTTCCGAAGGAAAAATTTAATTATGTTCACAGAATAAGAGCCCAGGGATGACATGCATCAGGTCATTGCTTCCTGGCCTTTAGCATCCCCTAGAAGTTGACCAGTCCCACTGTGGGTAGTTGACAATCACAGGCCACAGGGTAAGATCCAGAATTTACAAACACTTGCCTGTCCACAGCTCTGTTGGCACAGCTCTGTGTAGGGTGGAAAGCTGATTAGTCCATTAGGCAATGATGAAGAATTTTTGTCTCCCCTTAGAAATCTGGTTTTTTCCTTCCCCCAATGAAGAAGTTATTAATGAATGTGGCTTAGATGATTCAGTACTGAAAATACTTTACAGAAACTGAAAAGTACTTATTTTTTTCTTTGTATTTCTGATTCTTTCCAGTTACTTCTTGTTTCCTCTATGGTTTTGTAAGGTTAGCCAACAAAATGGGGGTAACTAGAAACACTAGTTCCTTACTTAAGGAATAAAATGGAATTGAGATTGCAGTTTTGCAGCTTCTGTTGTGGTAGTGTACATTACTTAGTTTTCTTTACTGGCATATAAACTGTGTATAGATATTTAAGAGAATTTATAGGCACCTTGAATATTTTTTTGTTATTTACAACCCATGAACCTGCTCTATAGACTATAAATAACTTTTATTTAACAGTCCCATCTTTCAGGAAGTAAGGGTTCTGGGGTGAAGTTAATTTTCACTGTTTTCTATTGTTGTTGTTATAAATGTTCCTTGGACATATTAATGAAACACAATCTGTGTTCTCAGTTTTACAAAACTAACTGTTTTGTTGCTGTCCTCATGACCTGCTGCCTAGTTTTTTTTCTCTGCGAAATCACATTTATTTCTTGCACTGCAATATCTTGTTATTAAAGTTATTGCTTTAATTTTAGGGGTTTTCTACTTCATATTATTCCAGGATAGCTGACATACTGTAGGTAGCTCTTCAGGAATGTTCCCCAAGGAAAGAGTTCCATTCATCTCTATGCTATGCTAGGGCTTGCAATGTTACATCAGGATGTGGAAAAGGTTTTTTGTTTAATTGTGGTATCAAAGATAGATTGTCAAGTAGGTAGTAAATAACTAAGAACTGCTTAAGATCATTGGGACTTTTGTCTAAATTGTTTTCTTAATTCCTTCCTTGAAGGAGACCTGTTTTTTGAATCTGATCAACTTAACCTCAAAACTCAGCATTGTGCTGTTGGAAAGTAACCATGATAAATAAATACCTATTAGGTTTTCTGCTACTGTTATAAACATTTTGAAACTTAAAATGGCCATTATTCATTGCTGTGGCTGTTGTTTAAGTATCTCTTGCATTTGGTCATTACTGCATTAGAACTATTCAGAGAGAAACAGTTTTGCTTTAAATCTGCAAGTTCTCTTACTGGACAGTGAGATAAAGCAACTGTGTTGGGCTAAAAAACATAACGACTAATTAAACATCAAAGTGAGATTTATAGGTATAAAAGAGTGATTGAGGGATATGTCAACATCATTATCCATAACATAGCATTAGATACTACTTTTGGAAATAAAAATTTCTTTTTGCAGGGTTGAGCTACATTTGGGAGGTCATTTTTTATAGAGAAAAAAAACTTAAGAGAATTTGTTGCACAAATCCAGAACCATTACATCATTTGCCTCTCCTAAAGAGAAGAATAATTATGATCATGAGGAAAAATAAAATGTTATAAAAGAGAATTATTTCAAATATATGCATGAAATGATGCTATAGAAGAAATAGCCAGTTATAAATCAAAATATAAAATATTCTATTGGAAAAATAGGGGATAATCTTTGTTGTGGTTTGACGCTGGCTAAGTGTCAGGCACCCACCACAAAAACCATCTAAATATTTTCCTCTGCTATAGCTGAGCAGAGGAGGGGGAATTGAAAACTTCATTTTCATGAGTTAAGGTTTATTGAAAAAAAAACACTTTAAGGCAAAACAGGTTCAAAACTTAAACAGTATGAAGAAGATTTATTATTAACAGAATTGAAAGTAAAAAGGGTAATGAGAACCAAAGCAAACCTTCAGAACACCTTTCTTTCCCAGTCCCTCCCTCTTTTGATCGACAGCGCAAGGAAACAAAACATGGGGCTTCGGTCAGTATTTTACTTCTTATAAGTCTTTCTTCAGTATCCTTAAGGAAAAGAGTTTCTTCTGCTGTGCTGTGGGATCCTTCCCACGGGAGAGAGTTCTCTGCGAACTTTTCTAGCGTGGTTTTAACTTCCACAAGCAGCAGTCCCGCCCGAACCTGCTGCAACGTGAGTCCCTCCCACGGGCCAAGCAGTCTTCCCACAACTGCCCAGCGTGGGTCGTTTTAGTTCATGGGGTTTAATCCTTTAAGGATGAGCTGTTCTAGTTGGGAAGCGAAGGCTCTCTTCCTCTATCTCTAAAAGCAAGGCTCATCTCTCTCTGAGTTCCTCACTAGGTTACAGCTTTTCAGCATCCAAGTGCTCCAGCGTGAGTACTCTTCTTCACGGGCTGCGCGTGGATCTCTGCACCCCCCCATGCACCTCAGGAATTACAGGGGAACAGTTTGTTGTCTTACAGTCCTCACCACGGCTCGCAGGAGAATCTCAGCTCCAGCGCTTGGAGCACCTCCTCCCTCTCCTTTTTTTCACTGACCTCGGTGCCACCATGTTGGTTTTCCTCACTTTTCCTTTTTCTCTGACTGGGAAGAAAGTTGTAGTTGAGAGGTTGATCTCGTCCGGGCTCCGCATCGGGGAATTGCTCGCCACGTCTCTCGCTGCTGGCTACATGGTCCCTGCCGGCACCGCACGGGCGGCTCCGGCTTCAGGAGGGCCCCGGCTGCGGGGAGCCCCGGCAGCCCTCAGGAGAAAAAAGAGAGCTTCCCGCTCTTTTTCCTTTCTTAAATATGTCATCACAGAGGCGTTACCGACTTGTCTAATCGGGCTGGTAACCTGCCCGTCGTCAGAGCCCTCAGCGATTGGCTCTGTGCTGGACATAGAAGTTTCGAGCAGCTTTTCTCCCGCCCCCACCAAAAACCAGGCTGTGTTAAACCAACACAATCTTGTATATTTTAATTATTCCCTAGTGATGTACATTGGGTAAATGTACATTAAATCTTCGAGGCAAAGATTGATCTTTAACAAAAAACTAAAATGTTGATAGTTTTCTAAGTGTTAAAAGGGGACCACATAAAAGGCTCAAGAAAAATACATTAGATTTAAGATACATAGAATATGCTTTCCAGTGTGTATTCAAAATGTCTAACTCACTTTATCATATTTTCTATAAGCTTCCTGTAGCAACACTGTTGTTAAACTGAAATAAACTTTTATTTCTCTCTAGTATTTTTATGGTGATGCTCTAAGGGAAATACATTTTTGCCTACAGACTGATGAAATACATTTATTGATTGCATTCCAACTTTCAGATCAGGCAACAGCATAAATTTTTTCTTTGTCTTTCAGTATAACTCTTTCATTATTTTACTGATAAGAGCAGAAGTTCTAACTGATTTAAAGAGGGAAAAATAGAAAATGTTTCATCTATCATCATAAATGGTATGGCATAGCCACAATAGTCTTTCATCTACTAACAAAAAACATATAAAAAATGTATGTACAGCACAAAATGCTAAAATCAAAGACTATGTAATGAGGAAAATAAAATAATGGAAATTTTTACTACAGTAAAAGTTAAGCGTAAATAATAAAAGCACAGCAAGACTCAGACTGTTACTTAAGGCATGTCAGGCTTCCAAAAACATCCAGCATACAAAACATACTATGCATTTATGCACAGGGTCAGATCCTGTCTCTAATCTCTTGCTTTTCAAGTCAATGGGAAATATGTCTTATGTCAACTTCCAAAGTATGTTTAAACACATTTAATAGATACTGAAACTTCTTTTGTATGAAGTTATACAGAAGTCATTCTCAAGATCACACATGGAGAGAAATGCAGGTTCTTAATTGCCAGCTAAAAGAACTTGCAGATGGCCTTTCTTTAAAATGGTCTCTTTCCCATTAGAAAGGGAAACTGTTTTGTAGCTGAAATCTTTGGAGAGCCTTTGTCAATAACCATTAGCTTTAAGAACTTTATGTTACTAGAGAAGGCTTATTTAAACAAATGCATGTAATAAACAGAAAATATCTAATTGATACTGTGTCAGCAGCCTCACACCTCTTGGAGGAGGATCACCTTTTCCCTTCCTGTCTGTTCCATTAGATGCTTATTTGTCTAGAGCTTTAAGAATACTTGTGCTTCCAAGCAATTAAGGCAATCTTTTAGCAAAAGTTGTTACATATTTCAAATGGGAAACTTTTGTATATATTGGAATCATGTTTCTAGAAATAAACTACACCAAGGGCTCATAAAATGGCAGATACTGACCTGTACATGGACAAGCAAAAATACATTCCAAAGCAAAGAAAAAGGTCAAATTTCCATACCTATGAACATGACCCATCGGTTTGTAGCAATCATAATGAGAGCAGAGGTAAAAAAATCACAGCATCCTCCCTGTTCTCAATTTGCATGACTTGCTCCCCTGCTGCTCATGCTGCTGGTGAAGACACCAAGCTTGTTCCTTGCAAATTCCCCTCCTAATGAGAACTTCTGAAACCTCTTTCTTGATGTACATAGGAGATCAGAGATCCGGACTATGAAGGTGGATGTGATCCTGTCAGTGCACTGTACTGGTTAATCTGTCTCATCTGGGAAGCGGAGCCAGTTAAAGCAAATGTAGCAATAACCATACTGCAAATAATAGAATCCACATAATACAGGATTTGAAAGAGGTAAAGGGATAATTTCATTTGTCCTTCTGCGTAGAGCTACGACTTAAAATGTCACTAGTATATGCCCTCAAAAGTCTCAGTTTAAGACTGGTCTTCAGTCTCCACAGATAGTATACTAGAATGGGAGGAGTGGGAGAGGGGTAGGGGTGTGTCCATATTAACCTAAACAATCTTTTCTAGAAAGACGTTTCTTCTTCTTCAGTTAGAATTCACTGTGCACTTTTTAGTAACCTCTCTATACTGTGAGATCGCTGTTGAGTATCTCAGCCTTTTCTCTTCTACAGGTCCTTCAGTCTTCTTTCATTTATTGTTTTCAATCTCCCTGGAGTCTCTTGTGGAATGACTGTCTTCTACTTCTGACGTACTGCAATTCCTTCAATATATCCTAAAATATTTTTTGGCAAAACCACAGATCATGGTCAATCTGTAATCCAGTATAAATCCTCAGTCCTTTTCTGTAGTGTTGTTCCCTAGCAGCTGTATCTCAATTTGTATTACTTCATTTGATTTCTCCATCTAAAGTGTCTGATTTTCTATGTTTCTTCACTGCATGGTTTAGGTAATTTCTTTTAATTCTAATCCTGTCCTTAAGCCCTTGTTAGGTGTTTGCAGCACTTGTGGTCTAGCAGTGAAAATAGTAGAATTACAGCTGGGATAAACCTGTGTGGGATAAGCCTGTGTAGGATCAAGTGCCCCTCTCAGACTGTCAGGGAAGCACACCGAGAGTGCATTTTCCCAGCCTATTTCCTGGTTCCGTTTTAAGAAGTCATACACAACAGTGGTTAATATCTCACTGGAGTCAGTGTCACCTGCTTTCTCTCCCTATTGATCCTGCACGCCAGCTATTCCAATGTAGAGCTGTAGCGTGACATCAGAGCTTTTCAGTGATTCTCAGGAGACTGGAATATAAGTCCCAGAGATCTGTAAGAAGACATTCATATCTGCGTAGAAGTCCAGAGTGCTTTGATCTTCTCAGTCGTTTTCCTTAAGATGAGAATGGCCTTCTGAGACATTATTTCCCTCTGTTGGAAGGATGTGGATGTCCACTGCTATTTTTGAAGATGTCATTTACATTCTTTAATGGAGTTATGTCCTAACAGCACCAGTCCACGTGAAATACTGTTATACATGTATTAATTGCCAAATGCCAGAAGGTGTGCTTGGAAGGCTCAGACAAGGTGAAGTTTTCTCCAG
This sequence comes from Mohoua ochrocephala, assembly GCA_013398855.1. Classification (NCBI taxonomy): domain Eukaryota; kingdom Metazoa; phylum Chordata; class Aves; order Passeriformes; family Acanthizidae; genus Mohoua; species Mohoua ochrocephala. Next base: position 167,577 of record VZTA01016267.1, on the reverse strand, counting down.
AATTATACAGATAACTCAATTAGCCCCCGTATAAACCATGTGAAATAAGATGTAAGAAATATTCGTGGCACGGAGTGTGGCCCTGATGGAGTCTGTAGAGAACCTTGATTGGTGTAAGCAATATGAGCTTTGAGACAGAGGAGGTTAAAGAAATTAAAGAGTTACCTTGTGTGCCCAGAGTTATACTGTATAAGGACATCTTAGTGGGAGGGGATGCTCTAACTCACAGTGACTTGTGAGATTTGTGGTATTTGTTAACAAGCTGTACCAATTTGTAAAGTGGCCTATCACAAGCATTTGTTTTAACTTTAAAGATTCTCCAAGTCTTTATGCTCTTTGATAAATGACGATGTCAGTCATTATGTGTCTGTCTTTGATTCATTCCAGGCGTGTATAATCCTTATCGTTAGCTGCATGTATAAAAACAAGATGGATCTGGTTGCCATTGGTGTATTATTCCTAATGGGTACCATTAGGTCATGTTCTTCTTCAAGGAGATGTAGCTGTTAAAAGTCAGAGGCCAAGAAGCTGAGAGATAGTTGGGGTCAGGGAATGGCTGTTAACCACTGTGAGTCCTGTCACAAATTGTTGGAGCCCTCTGTAATAACACAGTCATTCACATTAAAATATCAGCGGTATTGCTGTTGGTTTCATCAAAAGCTAAGGGGATCTTAACTACTACGAGCATAACTGCAGACTTTTACAGGAGTGGTTTATGCTGTGTTTGGTCTTATTGTCCTTTTTATGCTAAAAATGCTTGAGAGTTGCTTCCGTAGTTATTTGTCTTTTCTAGGAGCCTGAGGTCCACATCAGTTTGCAAACATATTGTGAACATATGTAAGCATATTCCGTGGGCTGTTTAGTGCTCAGAAGAAAGATAATGTTCCTTTTAATATTATGGAGACATTAATCTCTATTTCTTTTTGAGAAAACCCTGTAAATTGTGATTAAATTTGCTTACTTTAATATATGGAACTCTGTAAATTTGTATGTAAATTACCTAGATCACAAGCACTGTTTTCTTTATTTTCAAACAAAATAAAGATAGAAAAACTAACAATTTCCATCAGTTTGAAGATATATGTACTTTGACCTAGGGTCTGTGGTTGCTAAAACAATGTGAAACTTTTAACAGACTGTTTAAATTATGCTTACCATATGAGGACATTTAAAGTGGAGCTGACCTATTATTAATGTCTGTCCTGTTTGCTGCCTGGTAGTATAGAAGTTAAATGTATTGGTTTTCAGCATAGAAAAGTTTAAAAGTGCTGTATCAGTTTTCACCATAAAAAATCCCGACTCTGTACCACCCATAAAGATGAATAAAGACTGTAATCATTCTAGGGAAAATTCAGCAAGTTAAATATTATCTTCTTAAGAATAGATAACATAATTTAAAGAAAAGAAAATTAAATCTTATTCATTACCCACAACTAGTTTTACAAGAGGAAAATCATCATTGGAATCATCATCATCATCACACTTGAAATATCCTTTGCAGAAATTCAGTGTTGTAGAATGCTTCTTATTGCATGAAATTTTGTTGTTTTCATACAGCAGAAGGTTTTCAGAAGCCTTAGAACAATATATATGCTATCTATTCTCATTTGTAGGATTGATTAACAATATTTTCATAATTTGGAGGTATTTTGAGTTATATTACTGTCCTATATTAATAGTTTATTTTACAGCAACCTGTCAGCTACCATTTTGTCCTCCCCAACAGACAGACTCAGCCTTGTTTTCAGAATCTCTTTATCCACTTTTCTCCTTGTGGCTCCTGCACTAAATGCAATCCTTCAACTTCTGTCATTGCTCCTTCTTCCCTTCCCTCAGTCTCCCTTAAAATCCTTTCCTCTGGCTCTTTCCTTTCATTCAGTTTCTGTTTTCGGCTTCTTTCCACCTAATCTCTCCATACCGAAATCCCTCCCATGCTTCCAACAGAGACTTCTCCTACCCGTTTCTCCCACAATTGCCACCTCCTTCCTGCCTTTTGTTGTGGTTCCCTCCCACTGCTGCTTCTGCTGTATTAGTTTGTTAGGATCCATGATCCATATTCAATAATGGAGGATAGTGTTATCTGAAATTTAGCTAGACGAGTAAAAAGAAAATCTTGCCTTTATTTCTTGAGAATATTTTCCTCAATGCCATGACTCAGTTTGGTAATAAAACACATTCTTCTCTTATGTATTAGCTAACACATGTAATTCTGTTTTTAAAAATGTTGTATACGTACATGTAAGACTGAAACAGCATGCAAAACAAATTTCATACTCAGTGCAAAGAAGCTCAACCAAAACATAATTAATGCAACACAATGTTTGAGATTTTAAGCCAACAAAAGCCAGACCATTTAGAGCTAAGGTTCCCATAGCAACCTTATTCTGTCTCCTCCTGTGTCTGTGTGATAGGGTCTTTTTTTTACATGACCACATATTGCTAGAGAATGGTCTGTATTATTCCATAAATAGAACATCAGTTTAATAGGTGAGTTAACTGCACAAGGTTTTGTCAAATTCTATGTCTTCAAAGGAAGTTATATCATTGTGGCTCGTAGAGCTACTATACATATATAAATAATAGAAAAAAATTTTATGTCATTTGCAATGTTATTACAACATCATTAACATAAATCCTGCTTGCAAGTGAATTTTTGGCATATTTTTAGTTTCCCAGTTATCTATTTCCCTGTGTATAATGGCTAAATAGTTATGGGAAGAAAATTGTTGATATTTCTTTAAAAATAATACAAGGAGACTCTTCAATTATAAGTGATTGTATTTCAGAGTAGGCAGCTACATAGAAGCATATGGGAATTCAAAATGGGCAGACTTCAGGGCCTGAAATCATTGCATTTAACCATGAGCACTTAAAAAAAGGGGGCAAAAGTTATATATACACCTTGCAATGTCGCTACAATTTAGGGAGGTGGAAGAGCATCTCCAAACGATGATTCAGCCCTCCTGGGATGTGATGTGCCCTCTGCCTGTCTCACTCTACTGACTGTACAGTAGGCCCGGAGAAACCAGTCAAGATTCCCTCCTTGCCTAATTTGTTGCTTCAAGTAGGACAAATCCAAGCTGTGTTGTCCAACAAAAAGGAGTGAGATAATTCAGAGTACCTAATGTGTCTTTATGGGTTAGATCCAGGAGTCTCCCCAGACCACACTTGTACCAATGTCTAAATCAATGATTTCACATTCGCTTGACAATACAGGTATGTTCTGGATTAGATAAGACAACATAGACCAGCTCTTTTGAGCAGATACAAAACAGTACTTTGGTTATTCAGGGTTTGCATTGACTGCAGAAAGACAAATTATCCCTTATTTGACCTAGTATTGAAGTGATGCAGACAGTAATACCTGATTTATATATAAAGACTGTTGGAAGAACTTAACTTCATTTATGTGTGTATTTGAACCAGCAGAAACAGTTAACGTTGATTCAACTCTTTACATTCTTCAGCTGTGACATTTTTGATGCAGGACTGTCTCAGAGAACATAGAAATATATTTTTACAGGCATTGGATAAGGTTCCTCAGCACCCAACTCATGACTTTTGATTTCTACTCTGGATGCTGGGTCAGGCACTGCCGCTCACAGGTAATCAAACCCTAAGTTTTTGTTGGATCTGGATCAAGGTGAAAAGTTGAGGTCCCTGGTAATTTTTCTGCACCCTTGAAATGTATGTTTGGGATTGGAAGTGTTCTACGTGGCACTGATATAAAACTCAGGCAAACCAGATGTCAGTTTGTTAATTTGGAGAGGATTTTAAAACAAGAATAATACAAAGAAGCAAAACAAGGAATAGCATTAAGAAAAATACTACCAACACAAAAGAGAGAAATGTCATCCAATTCCTCAGCTGGGCTGCAAAATACATCTTTCCATGTTCAGTTTCTTAGTATAAAAGACCTACAAAGAAGACCTGGTTAATGTTCTGACGGTTGTCAGAAGCTAAGCAGGTGGATACTGCTGGCATTTAACCACTGTCAGCTCTGAAGAAATCTGACACTCAACAATTAGATGACTGGCAAATCCCTGAAGTATCTGCTTTCCTGTAATAATATATAGACAATGAGACAATGTGTCCAAATAAAGGTGGGTTGCAGTCTGAAATATTGAACAGTTCCCCACAGATATAATAATGAGGAACTATTCAAATAATATCCTCTTTCTCACAGGAATGTTACAAAGCAGTAATCCTACTGTGCTCTGCTGGATTAAACTTCGTTGGAACTAGGACATTTAATTGCAAAATCTTCATTGAAGATAGTAGTGAGAGAAAGTTAAGATTTTTTTCACCCAGACAAAAAAGCAAATGCTTGAGATCCTAGGGATCTGAATGCCCAGAATGAGAAGCTTTCATCTAGACATAGTTTGTTAAGGCAAAGTGAGGAAATAGCTCAGATGAAAACACAACAAGTAGAAACATAATGGGGAAAAAAGCTTGAGAATTTGAAGTGTTCAAGTGTGTGACTGCTGTTAGAAGTCAAGACTTACATGTTGGAGAGCAGGATGAAATGGTATCTGATGCTATGAACAGGGTAAATTACCTAAATCCTCATATACCCTGGGAAGTACAGTCTTGCAAATTCTCTTAGGCAAATGCAGAAGCAACAGGCATATTTGACCTCCTAACCGGTTTGTCCTCCTCCTTTGAAACAGTTCAAAACATTCCATATAGTGATAACCTGCATGACAAAGTCCACAGCCAACAGCACATTATTTCCTCTTCTGAGACAGGAATAACTGCAGCTCCTCACTGGGAAGGAGCACCCCACCATCAGCCTCTGCTGGCGTGTGAGGAACGCCACGCTCATGAGCTGGCTGTATCCTGGGACAGGAACCTCAGTAGCCCTGAGGGTCCACAGGCAAAAGTGTTTTCTTATGGTGTTTTAGGTTGGTTATATTTTTTAATTTCTTCACACACAGTTATTTACAGGCTCATAGGAACTGCCTGGAGAAAGTGAATTTTGAAACAGGCCAAGGAAACATCTTACGAAAATCACCTGTTTGGGGAGCCTTCTGGTGGGATTTTCTGGAGCAGCTCCAGGTCACGTCCATTCCTGGCAGCTGCCCAACGTCACCTCAGCTGCTGCCTCGGTGCCCACCTGCTCGAGGGGTGCAAGAGCCCTGAGTGGGGCACGGCACTGCCTTCCTCCCCTCCTGTAAATGCTGGAAAGTGGGGCCACCCCTCAAAGAAGGGCTCTGGCGTTGGTCTGCTCTGGCTGCTCCTTGTTGGTGGAAAAGGGGGAGGAAAGATGGAAAGATCTTTGGCCGAGTGCAAAAATGTGTTTGCGACTGTCTAATGAGTGAGGTTACTGCTATGGTTAAATATAGACACTGTGTTACTGGTTGCCATGTTACTTGAAGAGAGCAGTTTGCAAATCTAGTGAACATAAGCATTATTTGCAGTTGAAAACTCACAAGCCTTTTCTTTTTTTCTTAGGCAGCTGGTCAAACCATTCTTATTTTGTTCAAGCTGTTTGTTAGGAACTTCATAAGCATCTACATTTCCCTACCTTTATTCATCGTGTAGGATATTTATAATCATTGGTCATAGCACTTAGATTACTGTAAATAAATATATTAGCCTCGCAACACTTAGGCCGACACATGTATGTGATACTAGTATTGCAAACAACAAATGCAGTTATTTCAATTTCTATAAAACAGTAGTAACCCAGAAACAAAAACTGTACCTACCAAAGAGTATTTTAAATTACCCATAATTTATATGTACCTGTAAGAAGATGCACCACCCAGGGTAAGTGCAAAGAGATAGTTAGCTTTGTTGCCATCATTTGCCTGTCTTAGGCCATGATGATGTTCTTGATGCTTTTACACTCCAGTTGTACCATCTGCAGGACATTAGCAAGCCATAATGCCATGGGAAGTGTTAAGGTGTGAGATACCACAGAACTGTTTTGGAACAATATAATGGCTTTCTGATAGAGATCTCTTTGGTTTAAGCAATAACCACCACTTCTCCATAGATGAAGTCAGAAACTGGCAACCTCTGTTTCAGAGGTAAAAGTTTGTGGATGCCTTTCTTCAGCAGAGGTTAGGATTAGTTTGCTAGAGATCAACCATCAGTGATTGTCTGAGGCGTGCCTACTTCTTAACTGGCCCTTCTGGTGCAATAATTACTATTCTGTTTGTAACAATGATGTAGCTTTTAAATAAGTTGTTTTCTCATTGATCCAAACACTAAAGATTAGTGATGAGGTATCAGTGTTATAAGGCAAATTAGCCTGGCACCATGAGATAAACAAACACTTAGAATACTACTACTAAGAAAGCTAAGAACCAGCAGTCAGCAGGGGAGTAACTGTTGCTCAATTTTAAATTGATCGCTGGTACCAAATCTTGAAAGAAGTTGGTAGGGGTAATTCGTTCAAGTTTCAGACAGGAGTGGTTGAATGCACCGACTCTTTCTGTGGTGGGAGCAAGGAGTCAGTAGCCCCCAAACTGGGAGGGGAAAGATAACGAGAATGAGAATACGTGAGAGAGGACCAAGAGATCCAAATAAAGCTTTTAAGTCCTTCATCAGGACCAGTTAGTGAATGTTTTGGAGACCTGGACAATTTATTTGGGCAATTAAAGATGAAGTCAGAAAATTAGTACTTGGCCTTACCCTATGTTTTAGGAGACAGCTGCATAATACAGATAATACTGACTGATGTTTGTAAAATCTGTGGATGAAGCCAGGTATTAGTAAGAAGAAAATATCTCGCATATATGTAATCTCAAAATATTTATCCTTAGAAGTAAGAATTCTTCTATTAATTCCATTACAAAAATAAGTGTCTGTTATAGCTAGCTGGCCCCTGAGAAGTGAGTCTTTGAACTATTCACAGCTTCTAATGCCTTAAAATTCTCCTAAAAATTAAGAAGTACAGTTACCCTCACTTAAAGAAACAAAAGCATAGATGGGATTCGTCTTTCATGTTTTTAGATGAATGTAGAACTGTAGTCTACATCTAAGCAAGAACTCTGTCGTTCTTTTATGTTTAATGGAGAGAAATAAGCACTTCTAAGGTATGACTCATTTGAGATATATTTAGCCATCTACTTTAGAATGAGATGAATTGCTTCCTTAAATCTCCTGTTTCTTTTCATTTACTATAAAGGGTATCTAGATGTCTAGCTCAGATGTAGATTTCTGTAGTGTAGGAGTCCCTATTTGAATAGATGAATTGTATCCTGACAGACTTAGCAGAAAATAGAGGCTGGCTATCTGAGTTCCTGAATCACACGTAAATCTCTACTCTTAAAGAAGAAAATACTGCATAATGTTAGATTTCTGTGCCCTCTGCAATTGTCTCAAGATTAATTTAAATTTTTATTCCTTTCCTCACTGATTTTTTGGGGCAGCTGTAGGAATGAGGCCTACTGCCATGAAATATGCCATGAGATATATGAAGGGATTACCGTGGGCATGATGGCCTTCTGAGGGGTTGATAGGTTATCAGGCTGAGGCCTAATGACCCTTATCCCTGCAATGGAAGAGAGAGTGATTCTAACCTGTCACAGATACACTCTTGGGCAAGACCCACAGCCTTGGTAATCTCTTTTTGTAACTATTTTACATATAAATAATCTTCCCCTCCCTTCCCATCTATGATGGCAGTGACAGGATATTTGACTACAGTCTCACCTGCACTTTTCCCAAAAGTGTAAATTGCCATTTGAAATCCTCCATGCCAGAGGACGAAAATATGATCACCTTGCAGACAAGTTGATGGGCTTGCTCCTCTCTCTTCCCTAAAGCAGCGATGCCTCTTTGTTAAAATTTGCACCTCTGGCTGTGTGGGAGTATACTCCTGAGGGCTTGTACATGGCACAATACACTTATATTTTGTAGATCTAGTAAACCTGTCACCAGCAATCTTGGTTATAATAATAAATTAAGCTTAGCTACACCCAAACACCTTCAATCTTCCAAGACTAGATTGGAAATCAAGGGGGTTTATTTTGTGCCATATTTCTGTAGCCTTAATGCAACAACAGGTTGTCCCCTAAGGCTTTTAGACCCTGATTAATGTTCAGAATATGCTTAAATGTCGGGCTGTGATTACACAGAGAGTCTTTCTGTGCCGGTGCCGAAAGCTGATTCAACCTCACACCGCAAGTGTTCTGTGCCAGCTGAGAGTGCGCCTCCAGGGCCTGGCTTGGCCAAATAACCGTGCCACTGAGCAGCCTGGTTAGCCCTGGCATGGCGTGACCTTTACCGCGCTCACACATCTCTCGATTAGCACAGAACACAGGCAGAGAGGGCCCGTCCAAAATAACCACGTAGGCAGAGCTGCAGGACACTTCCATCTGTTTTTTTGCAGGGCAGCTGCACGGTCTGCTGCTCACCTGATTAGTATTGTGACTGTGTAATAGGGTAGATCCTCGCAGGTAAGTAAAATAGAGAAGGTAGCATGATGCCTTGGAATTGGTGAATTTTTAAAGCTATTCATTCTTTCTCCCACATGAGCTGATTGACTCTACAACTCTAAAGAAAAGAGCATCCAGCTTTCTAGATAGGAAGAACCAAAATTTGATATTACATTGGTGTGAGTAACAAGGAACTAAGAAGCTGTTTTTAAACTTGCAATCAGACTAATTAAGATTGGGAGATGTCCTGTAGTGGGCAAAGATATTATGTAGAGCCATTGGGGTATAATAAGACTGAAATTCTCCATTGAGAATTGGCTTTTACAAAAATGATGTGTTAATCTCCTCGGGAATTTCAAGTGACAACTGCGCCTCATGCAGTCTGCATCTGTAATCATTGCATCCACAGTATCATTCTCCTTTTTTATTAGCTTCATCACTTACTGCAGGAACAGCTATATGACATTTTCCCTTAACTGTTATCTCCTGAGAGCAGGGAACTTAGACCAAATTCTTTCTTATCCTGCCTCATATAGATATCATTTTGCTAGTGGAAGCAGCACCTTTAATCAGTTTTAGTTAGGACTTCTCTCTTTTGTCATCTCTGGAGTGAAAATTTTTCAGCTCATGAAAATGTGTTGTTATGGCAATGTTTTGTAATGCTGACCTATGCATTTGAAGAATATAAATACACAATTTTAGGCAAACGTAAAAATTTATAGTCTACTTGTTTGTGGTCCAGAGTAAAGTGGAAGACTGTCCTTCCACAAGACGTTCCCAAAGTAAATGAAAGGATTATGTTCATTTGATTTTTCATTCCCATGTAAAGTTGAAACTGAAGAATGACCCTTCAAGTTTTTGAAGGAGTCTTCTAATTAGTGAGCTGAAGAACAGCTCCTAAATATGTCAATAGTTAGGCAGTCTTGGCTTTCTAAACTATGTGTATACAGTAATAAAAGAGCAAAGCTCCTTAAAATTTACTTTGTCACATTTTCAAATCATGCTTTTAGAACTATAGTTTTAGGCAGATGAATTGCAACTGAAAATAGTTCTTTTTTATGAAGCTAGTCTTGTCCAGATTGTGCCATTAACATACAACAAAAAATCCCCCATCTTGACAGTCTTTATCTTAAAAATAGGCTAAACTAACCATGAAAGTATGTATGAACATTTCACTCTTCAGAAGAATTTACAAATCTTTTAAAATTCCCTGTCATATCAGTGAACTCTGTGACACAAGGGACCACAGTATTAGGATAAAAGTAGCCAAATTGATGTAAGGCATCAGGAGGTAAAGCTCTGTTTGGTGACAAACCTCTTCTGTGCCTGGCATTTCGAGGATGTATTATGATGGACTTTTAGCAGGCTGTATTTAGTCACGCTTTATTTTCACAATAGCGTCAAGAAGCTTTGAGACAGACAGATAACCTTGATTCAAATTTCACCTACTGAACTCTTAATTAAAATTTTAGTGGGAGGACTCCAGAGTTTGTTAATGTAGCAAATTCCGTGAGTCTGCCACAAGGGGGCAGATTAGCGCTGTTGAACTCCATGACTTGTTTTCCCCCACCAGTCGGCAGTACCAGTCAGCAACTACGAGAGGATGTTCACACTCATCACTTACCACTTGGGAATTCCTAAAATACATCGTGGTCTACTGTTTTATTTCCTTATCAATATTGAATGATAAGGGATTTATTTAAATATTTCAGTTACAAAATGAATGCTCGTTCTAGGGGATTGTATTTGTAACTTTTTAATGTAAGAAATGAAATTAAACAATATGTTGTCATGGACTTTCCATTCTACTCACTACCCACACACTGTTCAGTCGACCACTGCAAATTATTAGCTATTGCCACTTTTATAACTTTTAAAAAAGTAAGTGAGAAAGATTTAATTAATTAAAGCTTGTTTTCAAAACTTCTAACTCAGTTTCTGGTTATCGTGTTAATACTATGTAGTACTCTTTAAAAATAAAATTTGTTTATGAAGAGAAATTAAACTTCTTTCTTAAAAAACCATATCTTTATTGTCTCTTTTAACCTTGTTATGGAATTCAAAGTTACACCATCCAAAATTATTTATGTTGCAATTAGACCTCACTATGGTACACATTACTGAAAAAGAAATAGTGCCCCAGCTGACAGATTTGTCAAGATAAGTTTGTGCTCAAGACCTTAAACACTTAGTACATGCTAGTGTCTAAGTCAAACGAGCTGTTAAAAGACTCCCAAATTTTGACCTAGAAGATAAACAACAAAAACTTGCTTTGCGTACCAGAGAAAACCAGTGATAATTCCACTGAATTTACTGCACGCTGTAAAGAGAAAAAAAGATACATTTCTGTTAAAATTCTGTTGTAGCATTAGACTATTTTCTGTGCTGAGAAGTTTTAGGCTGAACTTGCACTGCATTACTTTGTTTGAGCAAGCATTTTTAGAACCTATTTGTGTTCTAAAGTGTACCTCATTTTGAATACCTATGATTCTAGGAAAATAAGTATATCAATAATGAATCAATAAATTAAGGAGCTGCTAAAAGGATAAAGATAAAAGCGTTTTCCATTTCTAACCACATGTAACAGAATTGCTACCAGTGATGCCTGCTGAAAAGAAAATAAGACATGATGAATTAAAGTACATCTAACTGCACTTCAGGGATGAATTTCACCAAAATACTCTGTCTTCTAGACCTCAATATGGAGGTTAGTCTATACAGACAGAATCTTCTATCTGCAAAACTCTTAACAAGCAGGTACAGTTTTAAGCACTTGCCTCTTAAGCATGTGCAAAATGAGATCATTCAGAAGGTTATAGTTTGATAATAAATAGTGGCTTTACACTGTAAAAGCAACCCATCTCCAGAAGTATCAGGTCTTCTATGAAAGACAAGATGAAAAAAAGAAAAGAATAATCTTGTTTTTAGCAGAATTGCAATTAATATTTAGAAGAGGATGGCAATATTTTTTTTTCTGAAATGAAACATCTCAAACCAAATAAAAATAACCTGAGTCTGAAACTGAGATCACAAGTAGAAAATGTCAAAGGTAATGGCATTTGATTAAAATATTTGACATATTAAATTCTGACAACAAATTCAAACACAATTTATTTAAATGGGATTATATATCTATCTTCATATGTATAAATACACATCTTCAAATGTCCGGATTTGGTACAAATGAGGGACTGCCATAGATCCCTTTTCTCAGTCTGCAGGTCATATGTATGTGGGATGAAGTACAGAGTGGTGATTGTTCTAAGATCAAGTGAAAGGCATTACAAAGCCTTGTTGTTGAAATTTATGCTTTATTTTTAAAAGAGCAAGATGTCAACTTGCCTTTGCCTTTTTCTTCTTAAGAACAGCCTTATTTACGCTTCCATAATTGTTACGTATACTTCTTGTATTTTTAAGAGCCCCATGGTAATAGTTAATGAGAGAAACAGAAATGTATTTATTATGCCAAATATTTATTCCACGCTGTTATTACTCCTACTTGTGAATCTGGTGTGTACGGACCTTATTCATTGTGTCCAGGACATTATGTAAGGGAAAAATATGCATAATGTTGTTGTGGACAGTACATCCCACACTTAAACAGAATCAAAGTACTCTTTAAGACATTTTCTAGAATCTAACCAGAGATACAGACCAGATGGCAAACATTCGGCACATTGTGTTTGCAAATTTCAGTGCGCCCTTTAAAATCTTTCTGGATGCTAACGGGATTTTTACTTTCTATGCACTTTAAAACATCGTTCAGGATGTGTATCTGATCTTTCCTCTTTGATTTTGCTTTTAGTAACAGAGTAGAATGACCAGAAACTTTTGGAAAACAGTGACAAAGGTGATGGTAAGAAAGTGGGTTTTTAAAATTCAGTTTTATATTATTCGTAGAATTAAAATGTTAGAAAATTAATTTTGAATCTTAATTCGGTGAACAAATGGAATCTACTGATTAATAGCTTTGCAAATATTGACCTTATATCAAACATAATATGGAAGAAAACCTGATGTCATTTATAACGTTAAAGGTTATGTTGTTTGACTTGGGTTTTTTTGACAATATATACTTATATATACATATGCATCTATGTAAGGTGCACGATAGTAAAACATTTAGTAAATTTATTACAGTTAGGAAAAATAATTTCACTTCTGATTATTAGGAAGGTACTTCTATCACTGTTTTACAGATTTTGTGGCAAAAGATTATACATTTCTACAAGAAGGAAGAGAGCACACAACTGAATGGGATTTGAATTGATTTGATTTGATTTTGTTTTGTTTCTCTTTCATAAGAACTAATTTCATTCTTTGAATTATGGTTCCTATATGTTCCCCATCCTGGAAACTGTAATGTGTGTTAAATGCAAATTTAGCAGTTTAAAGTAAACAAAGACTGAAGCCCTCTAGTACCACTAGATGTCATCCTGTAGTCATTGAGGATGTATGGAAAGGAGCAGACTACCCCTAACTCATACAGGTTATGTGAAAATTGGTAGAAAATTGAAAATGGGTGCACCACAGCGAATACTTTTGGTTTCAAGTAGTAATAAAAACACCTCATACAACTTTTAGAGGTGTCACTGTAAGGCCAGGACATAAGATATATGTGAATGTTGTTTTTGTAGCAGCATGCCAGTAATTGCTAGCTTATTAACTCAGACTAGCAGTAAATACACGCTTAAAATGATCTCTGGAAAATTTAATAATATTAAAAATGGGGACAGGCTACAAAGGCATTGTGAGTGCAATGCAGTCATACAACCTAAGGTTTCTTCTGCAGTGCCACCATTTGTATCCAGTCTTGATTTACTGCTACTGATGAGTTTCACTTTAAACCCTGGAGATGAATAACTCCAAAGTCTGATGTTGTTCAACACTCATTTCCAGTTAGCAACTTTGCAAATGTTCCCCATGTTTAGAATGAGACTAACTCCTGGAACCAATTATTCATAACCTTTACTGTGCTTGAAATCCAGTCTCGGATCCAAAATTTGCTGCCTCAGTGTATCTCTACCAAGAGTACTGCAGCCCCTGGGACTTTTTTTCACAAAACCTGTTCGGTTTGCTATTTGCTAAGATGGCTTCGTAATGAGAGAAAATATCCGTGAGAAGCTGCTTTTCCAGTGCTTCAGTTCTGCAGTCAATGCCTGTAGCCCAAAGGCTCATCTTGTTAGTAATGGCCCCAATTCCAACCACTTCTCCACAGGCATAGAGCTCTTGCTGATTCACCTTTGTAAATTAAAGCAAATTTACTCTTTGAATTTCTCTCATGAATTTTGATAAAAATTCAAATTTCGCTTATCTATGAGTCTTGTTTGGACATGTTTTTAGTTAAAGTTCATTAAAAAAATTCTTATTTCTTACTTACATTAAATTTCTTGTTGGCAATGGTGCCACAGGGAATGGAGAGTCTTCAGATCTGTTTGTGGTGGAAAACCTCAATTTGTGGCATGAGTCTCTTCGAGATCCAGGAGGCTGTCAAAGTTTGTGGGCAGCTTTTGTAGTGAATGCCTGAGCAGTCAAACCCATAAGTGGGTCACTATAGAAAGAAACTTTCTATCCTGTATGCTTTTAATATTTGTTATTAGAATATGTGAGCAGAAGATATGAAAATATATGTAATTTTGAGTTTAATTCTTTTCAGGGTTAACCTAATAAATTTTTGTTCAAATACAGGTATAATAAATGTAGTTTGTTATTTCACCAGTCACACTCACTCCCTCTACACTGGATAGGGTAATAGAATAAGCTTAATATATTATATAATATACTGGGACATATATATATAAATATATATATACACAAGTGTATTTCATATAGCCTTTCATAGGTAAGTCTGTCTGCTACCACTTTAGGTCTGTCTGAAGTAGTTTCCTTTTCTTTCTTTCTTTCTTTCTTTCTTTCTTTCTTTCTTTCTTGTGGTTTTGTGTGTTTGTTTGTTTGTTTGTTTTGGGGTTTTTTTTGCATACACTGAGTATGATGTAACATTCTTTATAAAGATCCAATATAAATAAGGCTTGAATTAGAGTCATTAAACTTTCCTGAGATAATGAGCATGTTTCCAAGAGGTTTTGGTATTTTGTGCTGTGCCCTGTCTTTTTTTTACTGGCTTCAGCTGATATAAGTATGACCACAGAGATCGTTTACATCAGGCTCAAGTTTAAGTAGAAAAGATGGGTTGAAACTTGGAGAAAAACATTTATCAGCCTAGCTAAGTACCTGTCTCTGTTGACCTAGTCAGTAGGTCTCAGTAGTCTTCATTGTCCGTGGCATGATTTTCTGGCTAGACAGAAAAGCTGAAGAAAAAATGGAAAACATAAGGCTGCTTAATATAATTAAAATGGAGAACAGAAAATTAGCAGTGTAAAATATCTGTTTGAATGAGAACTTCGGATCTGTGAAGGAGTTGCAGATACCTGGAGAGAGGAGATAGATACCTGGGATCCCAGAGCAACAAGTTGAGATGGGAAGAGTGAGAGTCATGTAACCTGTTTTCAGATGTCATGGGCACCTGATTTAACCTCAGCATCTTATGATCAGTGGAGAGAATGAAACACTTCTAGTGAGTAATTTCACCAACTGTATTAGCAGGAGAGGAGCTGTGCTTTAGAAGTGCTTGTTTCTCTCAGTAGCACAGGGAGAGAATAATAAATAACTCAAAAGCATATGAGTACAACTGAATCCTGAGGTGGCCATAATGTACATGACCTGTGTTATGGATATCATAATATCGTGATGGGGGCTCTCACTTGCAGCTCAAATCAAAGTGTGGGGAAAGAGCCTCCTTAACCCTCCTTCCTGTAGAAATCCCTCAAACTTTGCTTGCAAACGTTTTAAAACTGATAGGTGTTTGGTAACAAATCAATAAATCGATCAGGGAGTTTTTAGCTGCTTTATTGACATCTCTCTACATCTACAACTAAATAATCCATAGTTATCTCAAGCTCATTATGGTTGTATTTTCCTTCCATTTAATGTAAAGTTCATTGGCTGAAGCCCAAAGTCACGAACAGTCTCATGAAGTTTTGTTAGAAGAGAATATCTAATCTGAAGTGTTTTCAGATATCAGATTTCTCACAGACGCACTCCTTGTATGAAGGGCAGTTGTAGGGTTTCTTTTCCGGAACAGTATTAAAATTAAGTATTTCTGTGTAACCACTATGAGCATCAGGAACTAGTCTCAGAGCTGTGGGATAGAGTTTAAGCAATGTTTTCATATTATAGTACACTGAAAAGTTGCAATATGAAGTTTGTTAAATTAATGGAGCTAGACAAGTAACAAAAGTTAACCAAGGAAGTGCCATGCTGTTTTTTTAACAAATAGTGCATTGCTGCTTTAACATGAGGTGTCCCACAGGAAGAATCTCTGTGATTCCATTTTTTGCAAAGGTCTGGCAAAGGCTGACTGCATTTTACTGGTAGCTGGTAACAGAAGACAAACCTGTTTACGTTCCACAGGAATTAATGTCATGATTGTGGTGAAGTCAAAGAAGAGGAATTTGGGAGGGTTTGCTCATTAGTGATCTTTTTGGGCAGTGTTTCAGTGCTCCTTCTTTTCCTTCTGTATGCTTCATCTCACTTATTTTTATTTTATTCAAACAGTATAGAAAACAAAAATTTGTCTTTGTTTCTGAAGTTGTTCTTCATAAATATGGTTTGCTACACCTGTGCTTATGTTGTTACAAGGAAATTTTGTAATATTTTTAAAATTCTAATTTCTGAAGGCAAAGATGTTGAAGAATTATTAAAAATATGTCAAACTTATTCTTTTGCCTTCTCTTGAACTTATTTATTCATTGAATAAACCTGAGGTGAGATCTGGGACCTCAGAAATATTTACATAAAAGAATAGAGAGATATTGATATTCAGTTCTATAAATGGGTTTGAAGTTTATATGAACCACTTATTTTTTGACTAGATTTTGTCATTTGTGGATTCTCTCAAAAGTACAGATCATAGTATTTGTGGAGTAACCTATTTTTCCATGCATTCTTGTCATGTCTCCAGGAAAAAAAATCTGGGATAGAATAAAAGGACATGCACTAGCTAGGATTAAATAAAAAAGCAGGTAATCAGTGATAACAAACAAAGAGTAACTAAACAGTCAGATGGTATTTTCTAAAGTCCCTCCAGCTTCTGTCCATGACCTGAAGACAGTAGTGGAAGGACTTCTTCCTACAGTGCCTCTGTAAATAAATGTTCCACTGGTTTTGATGGAGAGTGATATCAAAATAAGAGGATACTGCTCCTCACTGGGAAGCTAATCCCTTTTTCTTTAGGATGCAGTGTTTTCCTAGGGGTGACTAGTCTTGCCTATGTCCTTGTGGAGGCCTTCTCTGTGCACTCAAGTGCTGCTTGTAACTTCAAACTCTGGCCATCCTTTGCCTTGCCTTTCTAGTTTGCTACAATCAACTGCTGGTAACTCCCTTATATTCAGGAGGAGAAATGTGTAGTGGGGAGCTGGTGAGGAGCTGCACCTTTTCCTACCATCCTAATAAAACTTCTCACATGTGAATCTCCTTCTACACCTATCTCAGTTCCACCTCTGATGATTCGAGATGATTTGTGATCAGTAGTCTGATTGCAAGGAGTACTGCATAGATTACCAACTACATTCAATTGCAGTGTTTGTCCAGGTTTTCTTTGTCCCATGAGGTCTTCCCAGGGTGTGAAAGGCCTGTGATGTGCTGCTGTACCCACTTACTGCTACTCTGACTCAGTGCTGCTGCCTGGTGCGCTCCGTTATCCCTAAGATCTACCCCAAAAATGCAGATCAGCAAATGCAAAATGGTTATTTTCCGTATTTTTTTCTCTATGTTTTTATGTACTTCCTGAATGAATGTAAAGAGTATTTCCTCTGTAGTTAGAACACAGTGATTTGGCTGACCCTATGAGTGGCAAGATATACCATGCTTATATGTGTGGAATCAGCTGGAAAGCAAGCACTCTGGCTGCCCTTCGCCTTTAA
>VZTA01016267.1:62547-150143 GCA_013398855.1 Mohoua ochrocephala | reverse complement strand
TGGCTGCCCTTCGCCTTTAATGTACATGGAGATGGGCTGCCCATTCCTTTCTGTTGCTTCCTTCCAGAAAGAAAATGTTCTGAAGACAAAATATTTGTACAATATTTTGGCCTGTTGGAGATGAATGACACCTTCAGATAGGTTTCAGCTTCTTGAGTTGAAGTCTTTCCCTCAGGCCTTAGTAAACCTAAAGTCTTCATTGTAATCAGTGTTCACAGGAGGCTACTTCCTAAAATGTAATGGTTAACCAGCTTCTATTATCAGTACAGGAAGCTAGTTAAAATCCCTTACTAACGTACTTTATTATTTCTCATCATATTTCTCTTCTGACATTTCAATAATCCCCAATCATGTCTTTTGCTTTAATGATTGTTGAAGTTTGTTTAGATGTTTGAAGGCAAATTGCTTTGTTATGTGTCTTTATATATATGTATGAAAAAATATCAAATGCCCTTGTTTGCAGCTCAAATTCTACCTTGGTGGCCATCTCTTGCTCTATGTGACACCCCCTATTTTTGTTGTGAATGGTAGAAGTAAACCTCAATGCAGGTAAAGGCTTGAAACTCACACTACTATAAAAAGTTTGTTAAGTTTGTTAATCTTGGATATGGAGAGACATTTGTCTGTGTGTGTCAGCTGGCAGTGTAAGCCAAACTGATTGCACAAAACAGTTGTTTATGTCTAGTTAGGTTCTTAGACTGCCCTCATCACCGAAACATCTGTACTCCTGCTAAAATACATTGGGTGCACTAAACTGTCCATCCCATGTTGTCACTTGTTTCTTTTCATGTTTGCATCAGGACATTTTTCTGTTTCTTTCCCTCTCCTGGTTAGATTATTTATTTGTCTGTATCTGAAGAGCTTATTTGTCAGCCTATTGCTTAATAGAGAAGTTGCAATTCCTACTAATATTAGCAGTGAATGATACAGAGCCCTTCTGCATCAAATTTTGCTCCTTCTTTGACTAGCAAGCAATTCTTCCGTTTTTTTTGTCTTATAGACCACTACAGCCACATGTGACAAGCCAGCCCTATCTTTCAGCTACAGCAGTATTAATATTTTCTTCAGGTACTCAGGTTCCGCTTCAGTACTTTGTTACCCTCTGTTGAGAAGGATTTATTTTACTTGTTTTGCAATGTTCTACTGATTTGTCTTGCTTAAAATGGTTATATTGTTCTATTCTGTTTGATTCCCGACTATGTCACTATGGTCTGGAGAATAATAGGTTTTTTTATCTATTAGTTGTTTTCTGAAGGGTAAACTGTCCCTAAAAGAGTCTTAGTTATGATGCCTTGGAGATTTGTTATTTTCTGCAAATTGTTTTATACCCCAACCTATCATAGATGCAGCACTAATAAAAAGCAAGCGATGCGGAAGCATTTGGTGGATGATCTGGAGGCCATCCTTCTGACAGAAATATAGAAGAATAGTTTGAGATGCCTAAATGTATTCTTATGTTTCTAGAGGGATTTACTTAGACCTCAGGGAGAAAGAAAATCTGCTTAATATGAAAGAGTTGTGGGAACAACATGGCAAAATAAAGTAAGCCTCAATTTTTAGCAGTATGTATGTGGGAGGTAAGCACAAAATAGTCAAAAGTCTTGGCCTCGCACATTCTGTAAAGGAGGAATGTGGGGGTAATATTTGCCAAAAAGAGATCTGGTTTTGGTTAAAGAAATCTTAGACTTAATGTGGATTCTAGGGATAATCCAACAGAAGTAGCATAAAGTGCATCAGCTTTGAATATTAATTGAATTGTATATTTTCTCAGTATCACTGAAATGTGTCGTTCAAGAGATCCTTTGGACTTCTCTTCGGTAGTTAAACTCTGGCTTCTGAAGTTAAACTTCTGAAATTTCTGGGAAAAAAACCCCCAAGAATTATCTGGTTATTTCACTTTCTTGTGAAGCCTAAATTTTATTTACTTCTTAAAAATGCATTACATGAAATAGCACATGAGAAATACTACTAAACACATTCATGAAAAAACCCAAATCATTACTCTGGGAAAAGGATAAGATATGGAATTGTGCTGCAGACTAGATTCTTCTCAGATTACTTTTACTGTCTTAAAATGGGTGTTCAATCATCTCCTCTCAATGACTGATGTTGTTTGACTACAGAGGAAGCAAAACCAACCAGCTCAGACTGTATACCCAACTTCATGTCTGATTTAGGGGAGACGAACCTGCTCTGAGGTACTGCTCATTTACTGTGCTGATGCTCAGGAGCTGTCTGGACATGGTGCTGGGCAGCCTGCTCAAGGTCACCTTGTCTGAGCAGAAGGATTGGATGAGATGACCTCCAGTGGTTCTTCTGAATCTTAACTGTTATCTGATTCTGTGACACCTGTTAAAAAAGGAAAAAAAAAAAGAAAGTCATTGTAAGCAGAAAGTAGCAATGTGTTAATTTGTAAAGAGAAAAGTGGCCTAATGAAATGAATAATGTGATATAGTTTTCTTACAAATTTCTTTAGGCAGTACTGTCTCTGGCTTTCTCTGCTAAGCAATCTTTGTGCTGTTCTGCTTTTGATTACTGAAAGTGGGAATCCTCAGGAACTGACTGAATATAGGTCTGCTTAAATTAGTCAGGTAATGGAAAAGAAGGAAATCTACGTGGCTATCAGTGGTGACTGATGCTTCCCTTTGACTCAGTAAGCACCTTGTTCTGTTGAGGTTGCTCATACCCTGAAAAGCAGTAGTTTAGAGGATGAGGAGTGTTTAAGGTACTTTCTTAGATTGTTTCCCTTTCCTTTTTTAGGAAGAGATGCCTTATGAGGAAGCTTTCTGCAGTGCTCTTGCTATTGTAGGTTCAGTTTCCTCTGTTTCTCTTCACTTGATTTCTGCATTGTGCAGTAAAACATTTCCCTATTGCCTATGGATTCCCTGTCTCATCTCCCATCACTGTTTTTGTTTCTCTAAAAAAATTGCGTTCTAATTACAAGGACGAATGAATCTCAGGTAGTTTCTTTTAACTTAGAGGGGTTTTCATCTAAGTAATTTGTATTAGTAGAAAGGTATTGGACACCAGTCTGTACTGAGATTATCAGACATTCATTGCAGGTTTTGGTTCAGATGGATTTCCTAAGCAGTTGCATAGGCTCTGCATACGAAAGAAAAGGCTCCACTGATTGGCTCTATATTTGTTAGTTTGCTCTTTGGCACTATGAACATATGGTTTAAGTAAGTCACATACGATGGGTGATGTTCCAGCATGGTGCTTTGTAGTCAGAATGAAGGTGGCAGATTTTATATTCAGTCCAAATGTGCTATAGTTCAAACTTTTTCTGTAATTCCAACTGCTGACTTACTGGTAATAACAGGAGTAGCATTTGGAGATTTTTTCACAGAGAATGTTGTCCAACAGATATGATTTAAAAATAGAGATCCTTCCGCTCTTTCCAAAACCAAACCAAAACAAAAGTATTTTTATAGTTTTAGTGCCAAAATATACAGAAAGTTTGTATGCTAGTATGGGCAAAACTGACTCTAAAGCAATAAAACCTTTTTTCCCCCCTCAAATTTCCGATTTCCACCTGCACTTGTTACTATTAATATTTTGTTATCTGTATTATCCTGCCCTTTCAACAGTCAATAAAAAAGCAAAACAAATCTCTCTGAACACTCCCCAGTATACTCTGTGCTTAGAGAACTGTTCTAAACATCACTGCTTAAAAACAAGTCCTTTTTATGTACTTTCATCTATCACTGGCAAGCAGTGTCTTTTCAGGTGCAAGTGACTGGAACAAAAATTTAACTGAGCCCTCTTCATTATTGTTCACCACATCTTAAATAATGGAAAGTAGAAAGCAGATTCCTCTTCTCCACATCTGTTAAAGTAAAACCAGAAAATGTAAATTATGTCAAATAAGCTGGTTTGCATATCTCCTCTTTTTCTTTACATTGAAAATGGCATGTGTTTGATACTTCATGGAGATTAAAATCTTGAATTTCATAACTCTGCCTCCGACCCCTTGCAGAGATGTTCCTCAAGCACAGATTTGTGCCTGAGTGTAAGCACCTTATCCCTCTCCTCTTGTTCTGCTGCGCAGTTGCACGCAAATTATTTGTACCAATGCTGTGACTGTCTCTGAGAGGTGTATGTGTACAGTTTGGTCATGGGACTGGAAAGACCTCTTCATGAAAAAGTTAGCTGGACCATAACTTACATCTGGAATACATCTATGGTTTATTTCTGGGGCATCTTGTCCTGAGGCTTCCAGGGAGACAAAACTGGGAAACACCGCTTCTTCTTAGCCTAATCATTGCTAGATAGAGGACTCCAGGCAGGTACCTATTTTTAAATTACTGGGATGCTTATATATGTTTTAGCCACTTCTTTCTCCTCAGCAGTTCAAGTCCTACCAATCCACAGATAAGGTAATAACGAGTTTAGGCTCCTGTCAGTAAAATTTGCAGAAGCATTAATGATATGAGTGTTGGCTTGCAATGTCTTAATTGCAGTAGGGTGTAACCAGGCTGAATTTGTACTGAACCATGGAAATGGCACTGGGGGGATGACAGAAGCCAATGTCTTATAGGAAATACAGCTGCAATCTGGGGATGTGCAATGGAAGAATCCTCCCCCTAGCCCACAGAAAACCAAACAAGGAAGCAAGGGATGGTGTAGAATTGGATGAATGGTGTAGAACTCCCTCTCCCCGTCCTCTCCCACCGCTCACCGTGAGTTAACCCTGACGCAGAGATAGGTGGCACTGTGTTCTTGGGGATGGGAGACCAGGGCTTCACATCCAATAGTGCTTGGCGCTGCTTTCAAGGACAGAGCTACCCTTCTTGGGGAGCTAGCCCTCAGGTGTCACAGCTTTAATAATAAATGCAGGTGAACTGTTTTGTTTGGAGAAAATATTTTTTGCTTCTGGTTTACATGTTTACTGTATAAAGTTCTTAGTTTACGAAGACTGCCGTGTTTCACCTCAGAGTGCTTCACTTCACTTGAAAATGATTAATTTGTATGGGGCAGGGGGAACCTGGTAAAGAGATGTTCTCTGCAGGGCTGTTAATAGCCACAGGAACTTATTTAGAGTTGAGAAAATTGAGAGAGGTTGAAGGCCAGTGACTAACCATCTCACGGTCTAGGAGCTAAAGTCAGCCAACATCAAACTGAAAATAGATTGCAAAGGCTGGGTTTGCTCGAAACAGTAAGTGTAATTTACTCTTGGACTGCATTTATACATTACTGTGGCAAATTATCCATGTTTGATTTATATAATCTTTCTCAAAGATGTGCTTTAATTCACTGCAACTTGTTGTTTTGCATGAGGAAAATTCCACAATCTTTCCTGTGTAGGAGGCTGTATTAGATTATGAAAATAGTTTATTCTGGCCTTAAAAGCAAATAATCCATTTTCAGCTCATTTTTATCTTAGTTTTTGAGCAAGTTGCATACCATTCCTGGGGTGCAGCAGTGAAGCTAATAAGGTGATTTTCTCCATTTCCAGAGGTCTGATTTGGCACTTTTCTACAGACTTGTGCTTGCTACTGTCTCCACTTGACCCAACTGTAGTGAGAGCCAGGTTCTGGGGCTTTGGATTCAGAAGTGTTCAAACATGATTCTAAAGTTATCACTGTTTTTTCTGTCATTTTTTTGGTAGATAAGGTTGTGCCTGTCTAAGTCCAATGGGCCTGCTGATGTTCTTGATGTGGCTGTATAACTGACTGCCCCATATTTGATCTGCACCTCACTTCATTTGAAGAAATGGGATGCCAATATTTTTCTTTGTACAATGGAAAAATAAGAAATATAAAATAACTGAAATGGACATGCCTTTTAACATGTTTCTTTCATTAAAATTATGACTTTAAAAAAGGGCAAAATTGTTTCTTGAAGACAATATACAGAACAAGACAGCATATGAAGAATCGAAATGAAAGACACCCTGGTTTTATTTCACTAATAAAGCATGCAAAACTATTACAGAAAAGACTATAACATTCCAAGTGTTCCTGGAGGTTTGTGACTGTGGTGGGGATCTTTTGGCAGGATTATAAAATAGACAACTAAATTGAATCTATGAATTAAATGCAGAAATATGTTTCTTTCTTTGTTTATAAAAAAAGCAGGTGCTGAGATGAAAATATAGCAGATCTAACATCTAGAAAGCAGTGTCAGCTTTGATAAGGTGACAATAGTATCTGTAAAATTAAAAAAATCCATACCTATCCCTCCCAAAATACAGATTTGAAGTGGTGCAGCCAAGATCATATTGATTGAAACATGATTCAACACCCTCCCTTCCAACAAACTGTAAGGAAGCACAAGTTTTACTGTAAAGCCAAAACAAAGCTGAAAGCAGTAGCATGGTCTCAAATAATAGAGATTTATGGAAGTGAGCAATAAGTTTGAAAGCAGGTTATCACAAAACTGTGGCGCATTACCCTTCAATCAAATGAGAAAATAATTTGTTGGAAACTAAAATATTGATTATTTACTTCAATGCATTTGAAGGAGCAACTTAATGAAGAACTCGGTGGTTGATCACACAGAATTATACACATATGAGAGCTCCTCAGGACATACAGTTAAGAAACTCTAAGTCTATTCACATGGATTTGTTTCCAGTATATTGGTCCAGTTAAGGCTGATGTAAAATATTTGGAAAGGACAAAGGTCTCTGAGTACCGCTATGACTCAGAGAATGAGGTACACCAAAGTGATGGATAGTTGAGATAAAAATTACATAGTAATACTATTGTATGTGTTCCAGAAAAATCTTGTTTAAAGGCATATGTTTTAAGGTCAAGAGAAACCAGTAAGGTCACAAGAAGACATCTGTTTTGATCTTCTCTATAAAAACCATAAATTTTCTGCCAGTAATTTCTGCCTCAAGTCTGGAATTTCTCTAGAACAGCTCATGTCATAAAAATTTTTCTTCCATTTTCTAGCAATGTAAGTACAAAGAAATATGATTGTGTGAACAGTGACAGTCCCTCATCTGTACTGCTGATTAACATTATCTTTGAAAATGGCAACAGGTCCTGCTGCTGCTCTTCTTCACTCTCTAGTGCCAAATTTTGTTCCCTTTTTTTTTGCATTGCTCTGGCCTTTGGTGTTTTGATTGAAACAATACTGAGATGTTTGGCTTCCATTACAAATTTTCTTAGAATTATTTACTTTGGACTCCACTATCTTGGTTGCTTGAATAAGAGATAAAATAATTATCACAAATTATAAGGAAGTTGCTTTTTAGACTTGGAGGATGTCACTAAGACTTTGGATGATGTTCTTTATTGACATTAGGACCTAACATAGGATGCCAAACTGAAAAATCTCTTTCATGGTTTTGTTTTTCCTTTTATTCCCCACCCTCCAAAACCTGTCTATTTATAACTATTTTTTCCATCATTCAGTAGGGGAAAAACTTAGATGTGAACCATTTTCATACTGCACAAAGTTATAAACTTTACACTTCCACTATTGCTGATTAATTACACCCTTTCCTATATTAGAAGTCTTTATATTTTCTCTGAGTCACTTGCAAAACCTAATCTGTTGTATTTTGCCTAAATTTTTTGCTGAAATTCCCCTTGTGTTAGAGGATTATATCTGTAGTGCACAGCTGGGGAGTGAGTTTGCAAGTGTACAAGAATGAGCAGACTCGCATCAGCAGGTCACTACTGAAACCCACCCACAAGGGCTGGCAGCAGAGAATGCCTCCTAAGAAGTTGTATTGTTTTCCACTCAGTGAATGTGCCAGTAACTAATGGGAGAGAAATGCTGAGAATCATTTGGTTTTTTCTGAGATCTATGAGCCAAGTTAATTGTTTTGTTTGCCTGATTTATTATGCTTGAATGAACAAAGTACTGTTAATACTGCACTTTGAGCAAGAAGTTGAAGCCAGAATAGTCAAAAAGTTACTCATCTAGTTGGAGCACCTAAATTTTACATGAGGGAACTACGTTAGAGATTCTTTTTAGAATGTGGATATCTGTATCTCACTTCAGTTCAAAGTGGAAGCGTATAACAGCAAACTTTATGCCAATATATTATCTGTCTCTAAAATAATTTTCCAAATAGCTGTTTCTGAAAAACAGAAGTTTTCCTATTTTTTATATATTCTAACTGTTCTGTCCAAGTCAAATATTGAAATGCAAATGGAAATTAGTGATTATTACTTGGTCTCCAAAACAAAATATATCTGACATGATGGAGGTGTTTGGGACGTTCATAAATGTGTCATCAATGTCTAAATATCAGTTACTTGGCATAATACCTAATATTTACTTCATTTTCTCCTTATGAGCAACTTGGGAATGAAAATATTTTTTCATTGTTCGTTACTTGTTTAGGTGATAACACAGATCAAGCAGAAGTCATTCCAGAGACAGGGTTGGAGCACCAGGCTACAGCTAATCCCATAGCTGCCTCCCGTAAGGCCTTGTACTCACCCCCTGGTATCTCATATCATGGCCAATTATGTTCCTGCATGTTGAAATTGCCACAGACTGTGTGGGATACCTTTTCACTCCCCATCCTACTCCTTGCACAGCGACCCAGCATCACTGCAGGGTACTGATATGACCTGCTTGAATCCTTTTTTGCTCTGCAAGGTTGGTATGTCCACCTTTATAAACATCAACAAGCAAATATTTAGCATAATTTTACTTTTTTTCTTTCCTGTCTTCTTTCCTGCCTCTTCATCTAACTCTAGATCAATACCGCAAATTGTCACTAGAGAAAAGCTTTCCAAAGGAGGCTCATTCTGCATTTAACTCTGAAGTGCTGCTCAGATGAGAACAGAGTTGTTGGGGTAGGGAATTTTCATTGCCAGAGACATTTACAGGGGCTGTTCTACCACGAGGTGGTAGAACCTTGTTCCAGAGTCTGAGATCCGCAACGCCTTTGGAGTCTTGATGTCATGACAGTTTGTGGGCTGAAAGCTGTCCAATGTTGCTGCTGGTCTGTTGATTAAGAGACTTATGGCTTAGAATTAGGAACAGTAATTAGATCCAGAAGTAAGTGTGGATACATCAGAATGTATACAGCCCTGGAGTAATGTGTTCCTAATACTCCTATCAAACAAACTGTGACTTGTGTGGCTTTCCTTTTCTTCAGTGAGAGACAGTGTTGGAATAACTGTAGGAAGCTCTTGGTCTGGGACAAAAACGTTGTCTTTGGAATAAATATCACAGTGAAAATTTTCCACCCTGAGCCTTTCATTAATTTCTCCATGTCATCTTAGTATATTTAAACTCTGTAAGAAATTATGCTGCAAAAACTTCTTCCCACGTGTAATTTTTCCTCAAGTGAAGTGCATACCTTTCAAATTATAAACTTCCTACTTGTCCTAGGAAAATTCTCACTGTATAAATAATTGAACTCATCTGCAGTGAACACAAGTATTCTTTCTCTAGCAGTCTAAAATATATGCCTAAATACACATCTTGTACTTAGTGCTTTAAATAGTAATTACTCCTGTGAAGTCACTGGAAGCCCTTAAAAGGATTTGACAGTTTCCCCACAATCTTTCAGTGAATGTAGTAGCTGGGCTGTGCAGTGCAACATCCACTGATAATTCAGCAGCTGAGGAACTCAGCAAAGCCTGCTCCAAACTTCTCAGCTGTTGACAGGCTTGACTTGCTGAGAACACTGGTTAAATATAGCACAAGCGAGCTGAGCTCAACAAAGTCATTGCTGTAACACTGTGTGAAGAGACCAGAAGAGGGGAAATACAATCTGAGAACTAAACTGCCAAAGCCTAACACCACCTAGCAACAGTTGAAAAAACTTTT
This sequence comes from Mohoua ochrocephala, assembly GCA_013398855.1. Classification (NCBI taxonomy): domain Eukaryota; kingdom Metazoa; phylum Chordata; class Aves; order Passeriformes; family Acanthizidae; genus Mohoua; species Mohoua ochrocephala. The sequence goes on along the minus strand of VZTA01016267.1, from coordinate 140,393 downwards.
AAACAAAAGTCTGGGTGAGACACAGACAGAGTATACCTCCTACTTCTCCTGCCTGGGATTTCTGCAAGAAGCAGCTCCGGTCTTCTGGTCTCTACCTTGTTTCCTTCATTACTTCAATTGCTGGTAGACCTAGAAAAGTGGGAAAAGTTTCTATCTTTGTGCTCTCCTGGGCTGGATCATTCTACTCCTGTGGTAGTGCTGTGGAACGGGCTACTGCGATCTTGCTGTGTAAAGGATATATTCCTGGGTCCGTGTTGCTGACAGGTAAGACTGAGTTAACCATTCCATTGCTTTTTTTTCCTTACAAGAACTTTTATTTTCTAGTGTCTTTTTACAAAAATTTTCATTTCTAATGTCTAATGTCTCTTTCCTTCTTTGAACAATCTTCTGAGTGATTTGGAAATGTCAATAGATGAAAGCTGGGATAAAAGTTTTAGAGGTTTTTTTTTTATGTTTCCATGATAGAAAAGCATTGCTTAAATAACTTTTGCTTGTTCTGAGAACAAGCATAATGAAGTAGCTAGTAGTAATATGAAAAAATATGCATGGATTTTGACGTGTGTCTTGTTTATATCTGCTTACATGCAGACAGAAGACAAATCAACATTTAATAATAGAATATGTATCATCCCTGACCGGTGATAGTCTCTCAGCTATTAAAAACAGTGACAACCTGTGTGATAAACAAGAGGAAACAGCCATTCAGTAACAGAAGCAACCAAATAGTTCGTGACCCAGCGCATTTGTACTTTTTGTTTCCTTGCTAACTTTTAGGACACACCTGGTGCCTTTTGTACCACCTTTGTGACAGCCGCTCTTGGTTCTTTCTCTTGTGCTTATGTACATAGAATGAATATTAATCTCTGCTGCTTTGATTAGCAGCATAGAGCAACAGTCCTGAGGACTGATCGTATGTTTGTTGTACCTAAGTGTGCTTGAGCTGGGTCATTGTTGTTAATGTTCCTTTTAGCAAAATAAACGAGAAGCCAGTTCTCAGAGGTTTCACCCTGACAGCAGGATGGAATCCTGTTTGCCGGTTGGTAACGCATATCCTATGGCCCCATAGTGGTCATGTAATCTAGAGGAGGAATTGCTTAGGATGATTTACTTTCTTTTAACTGACAAAAGCTGTTTGATCAATTGGAGAATGAATTCCTCTCCTCCCTGCCACCTCTTTTAAAGCTGTTTTCTGCAAACAAAAAGAAATCTAGTATGCGTGAATTTTTAAGAGACATACTGATTATGAGTTCATATGCAATATGATTTCAGTTATGAAGGCAGAGATTTAAAGAATGCACTTACCCTGTGCTAAAACCCTGTTCACAGATTTATGTAGGATTGTCTCAGACGAAAAATATTTGTCCTAAAGAAGGAATGAACTAACTGAGCCTGTGCTGACTGTCTGTGGTGTTTGACACTTAGTCTGTGGACTCTGGGACTGCCTCAGGGAGATGAGAATGTCTTGCTTTAGCTAAATAATTCTAGTTGCATCCCTGCATACTACATAAATGACATCAATACCACATCTTAGCAGTGGATGGATTGGACGGAATTAAAATACTCTGAAGCAACTTTGGTGACTGAGAATGTAACTGCCTGTGAAATGATAAAATAAATTAAGTATTAGGATGGAAAAAAATTCTTAAAAGCAAAAAGTAATACAGTGTATGTTTTATTTCATAGCAAGGGGCACACTGAAGCACTAAACAGAAACACTTTTTGGCAACTATCATTTAATGTGATAATCATTATTGTGGAATTACTTAAGCACTATGGTATCCCAAATCTAAATCTCAAAAGGAAACTTTGGAATTACTTTTAAATAAGGACATATCCTGAGAAAGTTATTTTTTCATAAGAAGGCTGCACAGTGAGAAATAAATCTGAGACAATATATGTACAGTGTTCGTCATCTTGACATTAGAGTGAAAATTACTCTTTCTTCTCTTTAATGAAATATTTGGCAAATTAAACTGTAGAGAAATGACAAATTTGACCTTCTGAATATGTAGGGATGGCAAAATCTGGGAAAATACTATGGTAATATTGACTCCTTTTTTGGTTTAGTTGTTGCTCAGCGTAATGTGTGGTGTTACAACTTCCCTTTTTTGCACAATTTACATTAAGCAAAGTTTTTAAAATCAAAAGGCAAATTGTTAGCCTGATAACTATCAAATGAAGTGACATTTGAACAGTCTGATAGCAGCTTTGAACTCTAACACATGGAATTGTGGTTTTACATACATCTGTCTTCCTTTCCACTTCAAAATGGAGGAGGAGGCTAAAATTACTCTTTTCAACAGGTGTCCACAAAGAGGCTCTGGGATCTTCCAATCAAATCTGTGGAATATATAATGTGGCTATTCAACAGATGGTTTCATATTTGAAAAATTGCCAATTCTTCTAATGACTACAGTGAAACCAAGGTCAATTTTATATCAAATCAAAAAGTAATTTATGTTTTGGCGATACGCTCCATTGTAGTGATTTTTGTGGAAGACAAGTAGACATAGCACACCCATTTGTTTTCCCCCTTATGCATCATTTTGATTTTGTTTATATTCACATAACTGTGGAATGAATGGTGCCTTTCATGGTGCTAAAGACTGTGTACTCCTTCCAATCTGAATCCACTTCCAGACTCTCTGTGGCTTTTTCGATTTTATTATAATATTTTCATAGTGATAGTTGTTATAAATTATTATTTATTATATTAATTTTTTAATACTTTTAGCCAATCTAGCCACAGCTAAAGTCACCATCTTAACTGAGTGTTTTCATCACCTCAGTCTTTCAGTCTCTTTATAGAGGATTGATTGTTATTAACACCAAATTCAAAGACTAGAAATCCATCATCAAAGCTCAGCACTGTTCTGTCCCTGCTTATATATGCCCTGATTTTCCTGAACTCCTCCTGCTCCTATCTGGTAGACTATTGACCTTTGGCTCTGGTGTTTACTGGTGTTTACTGGTACATCCTTTATGCTGCTGGCTCTAGTGAGCTTGACATTGACCTCGTGACATCTGAGTTTTCTGTGGTGCCGCTCACTGTCACACCTGACACAAATGTCATGGAAAGACTAAACATTAATATTAATAGAGCTATGTCAGCCAAAGTAGGATTCCTGAAGAAATGTGTGTGCTTCCTGGAAGCAGCTTGTGGACTAAGCAGTAGTGCAGTAGGAAATCTCTATTTTGCTGATATGCCCTGTTTTGCTCCTCTGGGTTACCATTTCACCACTATAGCCATTTCCATACTAAAAGCTTTTTACTGATACAGTTGTATCAGTGAAATTCCTCCTGATACAGGATCTTTCTGTTGGCAGAGATTCCACACATGCTTAATTTAAGGCTTTTGGTAATCTTATCTAACTCAGTTCAGGTAGCCCCAGGCAGAAATTAAGAATGTGCTTCAGACCTGTGCCAGTCAAAGGTCAGATTTATGCCACTGAGTTCAGAGTGAGATTTCCTTTGAATTTAATAAGATCGGGTTTTAGTATTCAGTAATTAGCAGATAAATTTCCAGTCCCCTCAAGAGCGTTTAACAAAACAGATCATCTCTATTCCTGTCCAAATATTTTTGTTCTAAGTGACATTTTACTTTTCCTCCAATTTCCTGTTTCCTCCCTTTCTTTCTCAAGGTCTGTCATTGCAGGTTGTCATGTTGTTTAAATGTATAAACTGAATTTGGGGCAGGGGTTTTGTCCTTCTACTTATCTAAAATGCCAGTTGGAGAAATAAAGTGAATATTGGTGAAGAGGCCAGATGAAACAACATTACAAATGAGAGGGAACTACATCTATTCATACTTCCTATTTCACCAAAAATTTTTAGTATGTAAAACCTAGAATAAGAACTGAAAGCTAGAAAGATAAAATAAGAATGTTCTATTGTACAGAAAAGTTTAAATAGTTATTAACAAGAAGACCAAATGTCTAAACTTTTCAGCTTTGTTATCTTATTGTGGTAGTTCTCATTTTTAGCCTTTTCTGTTTTCATTTCTCTCATTGTTTTCTACTGAAAGTTGTTTCCTAATTTTATGCAGAATATTGGTAATTATTTGGGGAAGACAGGCTTTTCTTCATTTTGGAGCATATTGGATAACTGAGAAAACAATCAATTCATAAAATATTAAGATTGTTTAACCTCTCTTTTTCTACTTAGTAGCTGGTATTTGTACCAAGCTAGTGACACTAGGACTTGTGACACAGTCCTGTAGTTATGCTTTGAGGTGAAGGGCAGAAACAATTGTACCTGTGTCCTGTTCAGGAGAGACAGTGAGAGTCTCTGATCCTGTGGAAAATGTGTGATGCCTCATGTATTGGTGAAAATCGTGCATTTCAGGATACTTGATTAGATTTTCCCTTTTATTTTGGGTCTTTGCACCTTCTCCTCCTGCTTCTGCAGATAATCTGTACTTTCTATATTACCTTTTATTCTCGGCATCATAGTAAAATAAGTACTAATATAAGTGCAAACAGAAAGTCTTCCTCAGTTGGGACAGCTGTGCTTTTTTTTTTCAATTCAAGATGGCTTTGCCCTATGATGCTCATTCTGCTTTGTCTGGAGTATATCTCGAAATTTTTTCCACAAGTGAAGCATGCGAATTGTAGCTTTAAAGGTGATCTGTAAGATTACATAGATTGTGGCATCCTCCATAACGTTTTACACACTCAGAAATACAGAGAAAGCGACAATTCCTACAGTTAAAAGCTTAATTAAAACTTCATCAGAAATAGGAGTGTATGTGTGCATGTGCGCATGACTTTTGCAAGGAAGGAAATGCTTTTTGGCACAACAGAATGCTTTGCTGAAGGAGTGGGACAAACACATCCAAAGCACAGGGAAATAGGCTGGAGCTTGTGCTTTTTCCCTTAAATGGACAACCCGTCTGGTTGCTGTGTGCTGACAGAGGCAAAGGGGGGTGTGAATCTGAAAGATCGCTGCACTTTGTCCAAGTGAGTCTCATTTCAAAGCTGATAAAATGACAATTAAAATCTTAATTATCTAAGATGTGGCCAAAGTCATTCAGCTATAAACTGGTGGGGTTTCAAAACAAGAGCAAAAACCTCGATGAATTTGCAATAAACTTGTCCAGTTTGATTTACACACTTTTAGACCTCTGTAATACAGTCATGGTTACTTTCTTCTCTTTTCCTTTTTGGGGAAATGGTGACAAAGAGTGTAATGTTTTGTGATTTATGCTGTTCAAAAGTCTGTTCCAGTGCATATGTAAAAGTGATATTTTGGAATCTAAATCCATTTTCTATCTGAAGTCCACAGTATTTAGAGGCTTGTATGTTTGTGGGAGGGAGGTATCTAACTAACTAATGTGTTATGGTTGTAGACAGCAAGAGCTACAGCTTCGCTAACAAACTTTAAAAAAATGCAAGTGATAAAAAATGGATTCTATTGTAGAAACAGAATAGGATTTTTTTAGAAACTGGTTTCAAGGCTGCTCCTATTATAAAAAAAAGTAATTGAAAATGAAAGCTCATGTGTCCTTGGCGGAAGAATTCTCACTAGAGTTTATCAGCCTGCTTGCGTTTTTCAGAAAATGTAAAGCAAATGAAGGCAACAGAAAGCAGAGACTGCTTGCATCAGTGTAATCGAATTGCTGCCAACTTGCCTTGTTTATCTAAGCGATCTCTGTGAAAATAAGGTCTTTCCCACACAGGCATGAGTCACAGGATGTAATGCAGCTAAGCAGACTTGCTTCGGCTTTCTAATGCGCACAAATCTAAACTAACCTGTTTTAGTGCCTGCTCCTGTAACTAAATGAGACCTAACTTGACAACAGGAAGGGAGAAGTAATGGTGAGTTCATGGTGCTATTTCAGTGCAATAACCTGAATGCTAAGGAAACGATGCAATTTCCATTTATTGGGAAAACTGCAGTTACTGTGACAACAAATATACACTGAAAAAAAACATACACAATTTATCCTCAAGTTCAAATCTGTGAACATAGTAGAAAGGGTATTCATAAAATCTCACACTATCTAGTTATGTGTCTCAAAGAACTTTCCTACTTTTAAAATATATAATCCAGATTGTTGAAAAAATAACCCTTTAAAAGCCATAAGCAAGTGCATAAATGAAAAGGTGGGAAAAAACATGTGGTTAATGATGACTGGTTCAGTGTTGGGCTGACTAAAATTTAAGCATATATTTCTTGTGCTGAAGTTATGAAATTCCTGTGTCTGTCATTCATACTAATCCCCAAAATCTCACTTGTCTTACCCTCACTAATTGCAAAACCTCTTGGATCTAACTTTTAAGGTAAAGGTTACAGTAGTTCTTCTATAGTGTGTTATTTCTCCTTTTATTTTTCAGCAAGCATTTCTGTAATGAAAAGAAACATAGATTTTATTCCAGTAGATAAGGATTTCAGTTCCTCAGTCTGATAAAATGCTTTAGAGAAAACTATACGTTCCAATTTTTGACTCTGGGCAGGAGATAGCAGGAAGGGAATGATGCCATGCGAGATGTCCTCAAGCATGTCAAACATAGCGCAGAACAAGATGTCCCTCTGCGCAGAGGGACACGCACGGCAGCGGGGCTCCTGAGTGCCAGGGGAGCCACGTGTCCTGAGGCAGCTGGCTGTGGGAACCACTGCTGCTTCAAGTGGCACGAGACAGGGGCTGGAATCCGAGGCACAAAAGGCATCAGAGGGCAAATAGTAAAAGGCAGGGTCACAGAAGCATGTCCTCTGAATGAGGGGCGCCACTTATTTACAGAGCCATAATTCAGGTGAAGGGAACTGGCAGAAGTCATCCAGTTGCCCCCAACGTGGCACTGTCTCCAGAGTCTGAGCAGGTTGCCCTGGGCTTTGATTATTTTCATATATCTTGAGTGTTTTTAATTTATAAATATTCTAAGGTCTCTCATCTTTACGATCTTTGGATCACAAAGTTTTGGACATGGCTGGCCATGGAATATTTTGCAAGAGATGATAATCAGTTTTCAAAATACATACACTGAATGGCTTGAGAGTTGGTTGACAGTACATAAATCACAGGTCTTTGGCTCTTTCAAAATTGCAAAAGAAACTACATGTAGGGGGGTTTTTTTTGTTTGATTTTGTTATGTTTGATATGTTATGTCCTAAAATAGGAATAATAAGGACAAAAAAATCTTGTATGTAATTTTTTATCTTAGTTTACTCCAGCTTTCAGAGTGCACACCCTCTTCCTTCTGCCTGCTACATTCTGTTTGAAAGCCAAAAATTTAGAATTAGACACCGTTGAGGTGCCATCTTTCTGCAAAAACAATTCTGAAAAATGTTAGGTACATTCTGTCCAGGTAGTCCAAGAAGCTGAAAGGCTAGCATTGAGAATGTAATTAATAAGCAAATAAGTATATAAGGACGGATAACAGAGATGCTGCTTTTGAGGAAGGAAACTCTGGAGACCGTTTCCACTGCTGAGTTCACTTTTCTCACTGAACATCTCTTTCCGATTGAATCCTAGTCAGGAGCAGAGCATGATGCACATATGGCAAACAGGATTCCTAGACGGAGTTCTGATTAATGTGAGACTAGCTTAGGCTAGTTTAAAAAAGCCCTTCTTGTGGAAGCATCTAAATTTACCTGTTAGTGACTACTGCAGCATAAACAAGGACAAAGCAGAGGCCTTGTGGCACTCAAAAGGATGTGGCAGTCAGTCTTTCCATATAGGATTTCTTATGGCTATTAAGAATAACCACTGAAGACAGGTAATCTTCTTCTCTTTACATAAATAATGTTCCTAAAACTGGAACTGTAACTAGAGTATTGTCATCATCAGTACATATGGAGGGAAAAAGGCCAGGGAATTCTCATGGCTGGTGGTGTACAGAGGTCTCAGATCCCATTGTACTTGTCTAGAGCAAACTCAGCACTTGCTGTAGAGAGGAACTGGAGGAGCTGGTGTGCCTTGCACACACACTCACACACACACACAGAGGTCATACAAATTACCCTTGCAGCCTTTTTAATAAAAAAGCTGCCATATGCTTCAGTGAGGTTAAGTTAATGAGAAAGGTAGTGAGATTTTGGAAGAAGAGTTCGTGCTTTGAAAGACACCAGAACAGGCTAGGACAGACAAGAAGTGCTTTAGCAGGAGGCCAGGAAGCTGAGTGTTTTAAAGCTAAGCTCTAAACCTCTAAACCATGAGTTACCAAGTTAACAGCATCTTTAACTACCCTGCCTTGTATCCATATGGGCAGAGGTTTCAAAAGTAGCTAGTGGGTTGGAGAAGAAAACCAAACCTAAACTGCTTTTCCCGCTTTCAGAGAACATGTCCTGAAATCCCAAATTATTTTGGAACAGCTTTTTATTAGAAAGATAGAGGGGGTGCAATGTAAATATTTTTGGTACAGCATTCGACCTATTTGCAAATGAAAACTTACAGAATTTACACAACAGGATTGCTGTGGTACTTGGGGGCCCAGGAGGAACTGTTCAGAGCCCTCTCTGTGATAATGACACAGCTGCCTCATTCCAAGAAAACAAATTCCCTGCAGTGATGCAAGTTTCTAGCCCCTGTTCTGTATCACTATCAGCCACACAACCTTTATCACTACAGGTGTCTGAGAACTAATGGAGTGCTACAAAAATATGTGAGAGCTATAGACAGTGTAATAAGTTTCTCCTTAGCTTAGCACAAAAGAAGCTTAGGAAAATAATCAGAAACAAACTGAATAATCTACATAAATGTTCAGTGAATACCCTCAGCATAACACAACAGTTTGTAACAGTTTTTTAAGGAATGAGTAGAATGGGAACAATTTTGCAGGCTGTTGGTGTCAGCTCATAAAAATCCCTCCAGGACAGCAGTGAGTATCTAGAAATGAGGCAAGCATAATTGCACACAAGGAGGGTTAATTTAGTTACCTCCAGCATTAGTTGTGTAAACAAAGTCTAAATCACACTGCAAGAGTGTGATTGCACTGCAAGGTTATAAGAGTGGCAGGACATCTGATAGATTCCTTATTCACCAGAAACACTTTGCTAAATTCAGGTTCCCTCTCCAAAATATTCATGTCATGTTTGAATTTTGTTGTTTGAAATAATACCTTAAAATGTGAGGTGGCAGTTGTCATACGGGGGAGGAGGAATGCTGGTTAAATTGCTGGCTTTCACATCAGTGACTCCCTGTGTGACTCTCAGCAAGTTACTTGTCCACTTTTAACAACAACCTGGAATGTCACAAGAATAAATGTAGTAGTGACTTTGACACTCTGAGATGTGGCAGTATTGAACATCATGTCAACAGCTTTGAATAAGAAGACTTAAATAGCCCTCCTTGGAAACCAGATTCTGCAGGGAGAAGTAGGAATAGAAGTTGAATTAGTCTGAGTGACAAGAATATGTATTTTTAGAGGAGCCCCTCAGAGAGGTGCTTAGCTGTGCCCTGAGTTGTAGGTCACATAAATCAGCCATACTGGTAAAGCACTGCAAAAAAACGAAGGAGGAGGACCAGGGATGTGACCAGAAAACTTCAAGAACAAAACCATGCCAGGATAGAAACCGAACTAATGTCAATACTGAGATGTTTCTGGAAAATCAAAAGCATTCCCTCAGGTTCAGTTGTACCAGAAGTAATTCACAGGACAAAGAGGGTGCTGTCAGCTTGTGAGTTTGTTGTTATTTTGGGAGTGCTCAGGACAAGCTCTCAAGTACAAGGAGAAGACTGCTGGGGAAAAAAATAATCTTGAAGGAAAAGGGACCTTTGAGAGAAGGGGTGAGCTGAATGTGACTGCCCAAATAAGCTGGTGTTGGGCAGCTCTGGAGCCACTATGGAGCTGTGAGGAGGCTACCCCATGTGCTGGCTGGAGCAGGGAGGAAGAGGGAGCAGCTGGAAAACAGAAATGTCCTGTGGGGCTGCCTGTCTCTTGTAAGCTCAGCAGGTAGCCAGTGTCTCCTGTTGGGCCTGCTTTGTTAAAGCAATGGTGGCAGCTCAAGCAACTCTCTTGGCAACTTGAGATTTTTGATAAGGATTTATTGGGGAATTAAGTTACCATTACATGACTCTCAGCTTTAATTAAAACCAGAGAAAATCAGAAAAAAATACAGTCCTGATGTCTTCGAGGAAGTTGAAGTCTCTGATCTCTAGATGATCTGATGCCATGATGTATTGCTTTAAAATCTCCTGAAAAACAACTTTGGAGGATTTTCTCGAGATTTTGGATCTGTGTGGTTGGCAATGCCAGTAGACAGAAGGGACGGTGAGTTTGGGAGCAGGGCAGAGCCCCACCCTTATGTATGTGCCACTGCTCAGAAGAGGCCACAGCTGCTGAAACACGGCCGAGGGCAGCGTGGGTCTGCCACACTGTGCCCTGCCACCGTGGGACAGCAGTGACAACTGCACAGGTGGCCTCAAAACTAGCCCAGATCAAAGCAGGAGGTCTGGAAATCATTTCTTAGTTTAGTTATGAGCCTTTACAGATCGGGAAGAGAATGGGGTAGTAAATGACCCTTCCTTGGATTTCATGAAAGGGAGCGCAGAAGGGTTCGTGAGAGTTCCCCTGAAAAAAGATGTGAAATATGGAGGTCCAAGCAGCCACCCACATGCCTGGCTGTACCAGCACAGAAAAACGGTCTGCATGTCCTGCTCTGCTGGGAGAGGAGTAAAAGCCGTAGTCTTCTTTTGGGGAATGATGCAGGGAGGGGTTGAGGGAAGATAAGGAAAACACACCTACCAAAAGAGTGAAAAAATCAGTCTCTTGTGTCAGTTATATTCAGATGCAAGAAAGAGGTGCAGAAAGGAAAAGAAACCAGTGGTTTCTTTTAAATGATCCTAGTTAATTTCACTTACAAAATAGGGACCCACAGTAATGATGGTTAGAATGCTCAGAAGAATGAAAGGGAGTTACATATGTGCCATGGTGCTGTACTGAAATGTAGCAGCATTTCAGCAAATGTGTGGTCATTGTGGAGAGTGGAGCTTCTCCCTCTGTGTACTGTGGTAACACCCATTGTCTTACAAAAAACTCATACCATACTATAGCAGAATATGAGTTCAAAAGGTTAGTTTAAAGTCTCACAGCAAATTTTAGCACATCAGGGAGTTTTTTTGGTTAGTTGTTGGTTGGTTGGTGTTTTCTTGCTGTTGCTGTTGTTGGGTTGTTTGGGGTTTTTTTAATTCAGGGGCATGGAGTTGGTGTGTTTTTTGTGGGATTTTTTTTTTTCTTCTTTTTATAGTAGAAGAACAAGGTTAAGCCTTCATGGTTTTGAACCCAGTGTCTCATGGCTGAACCTAATATCTGATCTCTAAGCTCCCCTGGACAGCCTACTTCATTGTTGTTTTCCTGATGTAAAAAAAAAAGGACCCTGAGAAACGGAGAGCTAATAAGCTCTTTTCAGGGTGGTCATTTGGATCAGGCTTCTTGGATAAGGCAGCTTGAGATGCTTCAAAACAACTTAGTGTATCTCCTCCAAGGGATGCATATACATCTCCTCTCTGTGTGTCTAAGCTCCCTTGGCCTCTGTCCAGGAACATCCACATTTCCTGACTCATGGCAGTTGTACCCTGTCTGGTTGTACTTCATTAGCAGCAGCTCAAAATTCAGAGCAATATTCTGTTGTTGCATAAGTTTTTCCAAGCAGTAAACAATAACACACTGCCACAAGCTTTATTACATTTATCTTGGAATTCAAGATCCTGAAGAGGCCACTGCTTATTATTATTTTCTTTAATGACAATCCAAAAAGAATGTAAGATGCTATTCTTTAACAAATACTTTCAGGATAACTTAGTATCTTCTTAATTAAATGTTCTGAAAAGGACGAATAAATGCTACAGAAGCTATAATAAGCCAATAATTTTTCTTCCAGCTGAGAAACATGGTTATGATTTTTTATTGTCATATCTGTTTTATTGCTGTATCAGAACTTACAGAATAAAATGGTGAGGGCAAATTTAAAGCTACAGAAGCATTAAACAATTAGTCAGAAAAATTACGTTTTAAAGGTTTAGTAACACACCTTTCAATACGTCCTATTCTAAATAGCTCTTTACTTGCATCTCAAACATTTGTTTAAAACATTTTAAAAGCAGTAGCATTATCAACTGGCTCAAAGCAGCTTAGAAGATAAATGGTCCTTGACTATTACTGGAGTTCATTAAAAGAAAACTCTGTCTGACTTTAAAATCTATTTTGGAGCTACGGCTGCTCCACTCCCCTGCTTGTGGCATGATGCAGCTGCTCTTCCTTCAATATTTTTGCTGACAGCTACAGCTGACAGATAACATTTCAGTTCACCCCAACATCAACTGTGTCTCAAGGCTCCCTTGGGCTGAAAACGCTGCCTTCCTTGTGGCTTTGCCTGCATCACAGTGCAACTCTGCAAGTGTGCGATTGTTCACACTGGTCACTTGTAAGGGAGCAGCAGACACGGGGCTGCAGCCAGGTCGTGTGCTGGGGGAGCACATCAGCCATCTCTCATCTGTGAGATGTGCAGCAACAGCTCCTCCTCTTTCTCTTCATCCCTTCTCCCATGTCACAAGAAAACAGACACCTGAGCCTAGGAATAAAAATAATTTTGCATATATAGCTCTGCAGTGTGTCAATTGATATTTTACATTTTATATTATTTATCACCTCATATTTTTGTTTTAGTTATATTTGTTACCATAGACAACATAAAAATGATTTTATCCATCTTACTGTATAATCCCCGAGCAAACAGGCTTTGATTTCTTGGTCCACAGAAGTTTTCAGATCATAATCAATCACTCAGTAATACTGTGGTGATCCACCCACAAAAGGAACTTTTCACAGATGCAGGACTGTTTTCCTCCCCGAGAGGAAAAAAGAACATTTACAGCACTCCTAGTTCTGTCCTTGAACATCCGTATCTGTAAGAAAGAAGCAGCTGGAGGATAGGTTTCAAAAGTAGTCAACATGTAAGAGAGAGACACAAGGAAAAGTGAGAGGGAGGCATTGCTCAGTTAGTCCTTCAGAGGAATTCTCAGGAAAAATTAATTATAATATATCTGTACTTTTTTGATTGATGACTGAATTAAAAAAATAAAAACAAATAAATGCTTTGCTATGTTTTTTGGGAAGTTTTTTTCAGGATTTGCAGTGAGATCCATTAGCTTTTGTTTGCATTAAATATTTTACTAGACTTTAAAATACTGCTTTTATTATGGGGCTCATCTATCAAAATTTAAAGAATAGGAAGACAAGTGGGAGTTTGGAACCATGAAAAAAACCCACCAAAACAACTCAGAAAGGAAAAGGTTAGAGTACCTTTTTACTACAGTATAGACATTAAAACACCCCCAAGGAAAATACTTTGACTGTTTCACTCTTTGCAGAAAAAAGTCAACTTTGTATGAAATATTTAAATATTCATTGGAGCAAGAGCTAACACTTGAGAAGACCCAAAGCTACATGAAAAGTGATAGAGTTGGTTTACTCCCTGTGACCCAAAAATCACACATTTTTATTCAAAATACCTGTTTTTGAATCCTGCAGACAATTTGGAAAACAGTCTCTGTATTGTAAGAACCTAAGACACTCTGAGCTTTGATAGAAAATTGGGACTTTTGGGAAAAAAAGGCAGGGAAATAATTTCCTTGAAATTTTTCTACTTCCCTCCCCTAGTACCTCTGACTTCTTGTGATCTTAGTGTGGGGAAAAAAAGTCAGAAATAGGAAAAGGAACTGTTTCTGTAGTTCATATATTCCATTTTCATTTCTTGTTTCTTCTAAAGTTTATACTGAATTTGACCCAAATCTGCTTCGGAGCGCTCAAACCCATTCTTTTAGGCAGAATGAATTGTTTACTACAAGAAATTGCCCAGCATCATTTCAGCTGCAGGCTCCAATCAGACTCTTTTGCTTCCAGTTCCTCTGTGGTGGGAATCCACAAGAGGCAAGCAGCAGGATGGTTGCACCGCTGTAACACCAGGGGCTGAGAAAAGCACGTCCTCGAGCCTTTAGAGGTAGTGTGAAGGTGTCCTAGTCCTTCTCTAGGGCCCACAGGACCCGAATTATGGCTGGAGAATATTGCTATTAACCTCATATTCCCATTTCTCTGCAGAGAGAGAACCTAAGCAAACACAAAGCCATCACTGGAAAACACATCTACCCATGGAAAGAAATAATACAGTGTCGCTATACTATGAAGAAAGCAGAGAACCTCGGTTTTCTATGTCAGGCGATGATGTTAGATAATGCAGTCTTTGACAGTTCAAGAAATACCTAGTGTAGGTACTGTTGTGTTATACTGGATTTATTTGGTCTTCTTTGGTGCAACTCCTCTTCCACAGGTTTCTCAAGGATGGCAAAACTTCTCAATTCTGTCCTGCAGTTCAGTGGAATCAGCTGGATTCTAACTCTGACGAGTGGCATTTCATCTGTGTAACCCCTCAAATTAAAACACTTTCTTTGTGGAAACAAGCCTGCCTGAAACAGCTTGCATTAAAACTCCACTGTAGTTAATAGGTCAAAATTCCCAAGGACATTGCACAAAAGTCTGGCAGTGTCAGGCCGGTTCATCTTAAAAATGCTGTCATAGAGCATTGTAGGCAGGAAAACACAAATTGCAGATGTTATGTTATTTTTACATGTTTTTTGAGTGCTGCCAAAATAGGCATAATTTGCAGATCAAATAAAGAAAAAACTTAGCAAGTTTGGCTGAAATAATAATAAGGAATATTTAGAAATTTCTTAGGACATGTCTGAGAATGTGCTGTGTATGTCAGCTCACAGATCATGTTCTTTTTTCATGTATTCTCTAAGAAACTGCAAAATCCACCAAGAATAAGACAATGAAAGTCAGAACAGACACCACTTCTGATGTTTTAGTTACAAACAAAAATATATTAATTTATTTAATAAAACCTCTGATTTTATTTTTAGCATCTTTAAAAATGCATCCTTTAGAACACAGAAGGGAGGGAATGGATTTGTTAATAAACAGTCTTATCAACATTAAGTACATCCTGAGTCTCTTCAGTGGCTTTCTCTTAAATTTTCTTCATAAGTCCTTCCTTAAAATCAATAAAAAAGGGGTAGAAATCAAGGTGTTCCAGCTAGATACTTTTGTGCAGCAGACAGATTTCTCTTACCTAGACAATAGCCTGAAACTCTGTTAATGGTGGCATTTGATGTGCTTCTCTCTCTCTCAGTCTCAAGTTTTGCTGTATTATTGGTAAATATAGCTAATCAACTGGGAATCTGCAACAGATGAAAATGCGAAGTATAAATGCAAGCAGATACTAAATGTTATATCAAAACACTGTAATATAACTTAGGTATAACAACTGATTTACAAATGAAATGTTAGGCTGGAATATAGAAGAGAACACATACTGCAGAGCAAGCTGATAACAAAGCCCTATCTAAGTTTGCCTGACATTTTTCATTAAAAATCTAGTCTTGTATGAAGCCCAGTTGTTTACAGCTTTGCCAAACTTCTGTTGTTCAGGCTGGATGTCTGGCTGAGTCTGAATTGTTTTTGGAAGTTTCAGCTAGAATGCTTTGAGCATTTCCAAGAATTAGTTGAGAGAAAATTCTTGTTTGCCCATGTGAAAACAATCCCATAACCATTTTTGCTGAAGAGCTTTAATGTCTCCATATTCCAGAGTGATCTACTGAAATTCAGCCAGGAAACTGCTCTGTGGCAGCAAACTGACTTTTGGCATTCCTGTGAAAATTGTTCTGGGCTAAGAGCACTGAACAAAGCATTTCACCAAGGACACCTTGGTGATACCAAAGATACCTGGTAGAGATTTGAAACTAACTTCTCAGAATAGCCCACACATGCTAAAAGCTGTCCCAGTTGCTCACATCTCACCTATTGCAGCTAACTTAGGCACATGCCATTTCCAGAGAGCACCTCCACCTCACGGTTACTGGGTTAAGGAACACTCTTCCCACTGTTACTTCTTCATCTGGTGCTACAGCATACAGCACAAAAAAAGGAGATGAAAGCTCTTGTATTTTCTGTTTCAACAATACTTCCTCAGCAGAGCCCATGCCATGGTGGCAAAAGATGTGTGAATAGCATGATTGCTCCTGCTGCTAGGGAGGGTCACTGGTGAGGAATAGCATGGAGACAAGCCCTTTTGTGATACCTTTGTACCTGTCTGTCAGGATTTCTTTGCCAGTAATAAATATTGGCCATCACCTTTGCTGTGGGATAGAAACATTGCCTTTGGGAAGGCAGAGAATAATGAATAATCACGCTGACACTTTGCCAGTGTGAATATGCTTTTATTAGGAATTTATCTCAGTCTTCAGCTGATTCACATTTGGAATCAGAATTATCTCCGTTCATGTCTTTCTGTGGTGTGAGATTTGTGCCATTGCATGGTTTGGCATTCACCATTGCCTGACAGGCAAGTTGGACTTTTCTCTGGGTCCCAGCATCCACCTCAGCTCATCTTCCAGATGTGGAAGTGTTCAATCTCCAGCCCCTCTCTAATAGCTGCAACTCTCCAACTTCACCCATCTGTATGGTACCACACTTCCCTGCAAAGCTGTCTTCTTAGTTCTTCCCTTTGGATTTGGGCACAGGGCAGGCTCCTAAGGCAATTTGCTCGACCTGTTTCACTCTTGTAGAAACAGCTACAGCAACTGCTGTTCCCGTATTTTTACCATGCTCACTGTTCCTCTTCTCCCTGCTGCACCCCCCCCCAAGGAATTCATTCCATCTGACTGTGCCATCTGTCTCAGTGTTTCTCGCTTGCCCTCCTCTCCAAAGTCAGGGCTTTGCAGTTCTGCTGCAGTTCTGTAAAGCAGGAATCTGTGTTTCCACTTCTAACAGTTTGAAAGCCATACAGAAACAGTTAAAAATATGTGGGTGACACTAGACAGTGCCAATGCTGGTTCTCTAACCTTCAGTCCTGGTGTCACTGGCTGGTCATACCCACATTTTTAGATGTAGGCTTCAAAACAGGTTGACCATGTTCAGGCTGCCAGACTCTGGCTGGGCCAATCCCCAGGCAGGGCTAACTCCTGAACCATTCTAGGAAGACCACTGGTTAGTCCATGCCAAACTTTTGACCAATCCCTGGCACTGCTTTATCTCCTAGTTTAGACATAATCCTCATGTCATACTCATTTGAGCACACCAAGTGCCAGGGATCATCTGAACAATCACATAAAACATTTTTGCGTTATAAAGATATACTTCATTAATATTGAATCAGACTTCTCTACAATTACAGCTAGAGTGACTGTTTTCCAAGCATATTTTGAACTTCTTACACTGAAAAATTCTAGCATTGGAAAAAATTTTGTGACACGTGTTTAAACTGATTTTTTGAGTTAGTTCCTTATGCATTATTTTAGTATATCTCCTCTGTGTGCATCTTTTTTTTACCATCTACTTTCCTTTTTCTCTTTTCATTAGATGAGTAAAAAGGAAAAACAACAGACAATTTTAATAAAGCTCAGGGATCAGTGTTTCCAGCTGAACTATCTTAATTAATGAGCACAGCAGATGATACTTCAGTCAGATGAGTCAAAGCTAATAACACCTCATTGGGTCTTTTTAGTTCCTTATGGACAAACAGTGCTTAGAGCTACAGGCACAATTGTGCACACGATGTGGCAAAAGATGTGTGAATAGCATAGGAACATGTAAGCATGGAAAAAAGCATGCAACATGTAAGCAAGGAAAAAAATGCCAGCAAAAAATGTTAATTTTAACCATATGTGGTTTTGGAGGAACCGTTTTTATTGAACATCAGCTCAATGAGTAACACAGAAAACTCATATAGGCAATTGTAAGCTCTGTCAGAAAAAATAAAGCCCCTAAAACATCAACAACTAAACTGTAAGCAGTCAACAAACCAACCAGAAACTCAAGGAACCACTTTGAGCCCTTGGCTTCAGCAGATGGAGCACACAACTCTCATGTTGTGGGCTTATCAGGCCTTGCAGGGCCTTCTACACTGTTCCATGCAGAAGCAGAACATTGGAATTTGCAGCTCGTGAGGACTGGATGAATTCCTTGGCCTTCCTCTCCTGTGAAAGTCCTGTGGTGGTGCCTTAGAGCCCCAGGAGTTGTTCACTCCTGCAAGTGAAGCAGAACCTCAGAGGCAACTCCATCCTGAAATGACAGTGTGAAGTAAAAATGACCACCCATTTTCTTCCATTAAGTTCTCAGTGCCCCGTGTTCAATGCATGTTTTGTTAAAATTTGAAAATCACAGTTTTAGAGCAAACCAAGAGACTTTCATCTGCCAACATGCCTGTTCAAATCCTTCTCCAAGAGCTGATGAAATGATCTGACATAAAGCAGAGCAGAGGCTGCATTCTTTACAGAGCTTTGAGTGATGCATTTTTTTACCAACCCATCCATGAGAAAGGGATTCTTGAACAAAATGGCTAAGTGAAAGAAGAGATAATTTTAAAAATATGTTTAAATGGAATTTTAGTTGTGACACGCACCGTGAACATTGCTAATGATTTCAGATATAAGATTGTTCTGCAATTAAGAAGCAACTCAATACACTTTTAAATTGTAGCTCTGAAAACATAATTTATGTTTCCAGTACTTTTATCTTAAATAGTCTTTTTGGCTTTACAAAAGTTTGGATATAGATTGTTTAAAAACTTGCAGCTCCAGCACTATTTCAG
The DNA here is from genome assembly GCA_013398855.1 of Mohoua ochrocephala. Classification (NCBI taxonomy): domain Eukaryota; kingdom Metazoa; phylum Chordata; class Aves; order Passeriformes; family Acanthizidae; genus Mohoua; species Mohoua ochrocephala. The sequence goes on along the minus strand of VZTA01016267.1, from coordinate 121,811 downwards.
CTGAACAGTTTCTGAGGCACAACTGTTACATCAATAAATATAAATATCTAAATATACATAAGATTAAGATCCTTCCTATCCAAGATATTTCACCTTTAATTTTAGGTGCTTGAGGCATTACTGAAAGCTTAAAAATGTTATTGAAAAAGTGCTGTGACATCTGAGCTATGGCATGCAATTTGTTCACATGCTCAGCAACAAGCAACGTGCTCTGCCCTTCTTTTCTGTCCATGGGAAGAGTTGCTTTTGGATTTCATTTAAGGGTGAGGCAAGTACTTTTGAGATAACGTTTTGCAGTTCCCTGCTGCTCTGTTCTTATTTGCAGGCCCATTAGTTACTGTTTTGCAAGAATAGCTTTCACACTTGAACCTCTTAGCAAGAGCAACAAATTTTTGTGGTTTAAGACTAACATAAGTCAGCTCCAGACACCTGCCAGGAGGTGGTATAATTTTTTGTGTACCTCAGCTCAGGATAGAGTTGGCTTTTGTTGTTGTAGGGTATGAATTACAGTTTTGCTTCTAAAAAAGGAGGTCTTTTGTACTTGAACAAAACAATAAACTACCCTTGCCTAGGTAACAGTATGTTTTTCACGTCATAACTGCAGTGGGACAAAGAAGCCTGCTTTCAAGGGTACCAGCCAAGCCATAGTAATTTAAAATAGCTGAGCATCAAGTCCTTCAGTTTTAGTTCCATGTCCTGTCATAAGCAATCAGATGAAGAGAGGGAAGTTTATTAAATTAGTAGTAGCCACCACTGGTTTTCCCAAAGTGAGGTTTAAGGCTTCTCTGTGCGAACCCCTGAAATTCAGTCAACTGCAAGGAACTCCACAGCACAATTAGTGGCAGCTGGGGACTTCATTTGTGCTCCGCTCTGGGCAAGCAAACAAACCAACCAACACACAAACCAGAGGCTGAAAATTGCCAGCAGGGGAAAGCAAGTGCATGGCAAGGATTTGAAACTTCCCCTGAGCACTCTTTCTGTCTCCAGCCATTTTCAGTTCAAGAGATTGCCCTAACCCGATGTGGTTTATCTGTGTAGTAACCATAAGTGAGTATTTCTGCCAAGAATGTCTCCTCCCAAGTCATGTTAACTTCTGCATCCGTGGAGAAGGCATTCTGCAGTTCTGCTGTTCCGCGTGTGAAGAACCATCCCGTTCTGTTTGTTGGTGGAGACTGCTTCAAAGGCCATGTAAAGCAACAATAACCGGCAAAAGAGAGCAGGTGCCGGAACACAACAGGAACATAGACAAGTTTTCTACTAGAACTCTATGGGTTTGAAAGATGTCAGCATCACTCACCTTTCCGGCTCCCTTCCCAGACACAACCAGGATGGAAGGCAGTCAGCGCCAGAGCCCTGCAGAGCTCAGCTCTCTGAGCTTTGGATGAACAAGGAAAGGCAAAGGCAAATGCTCTCTGGCTGCTGTGGTGCACAGAAATTATCTGATAACTGAGAGATCCTTGAGAACAGGTTTGTCTTCCACAGGAAATGAATAAAAAAACTGCACATGAAATTGTTGTCCAGGGCTCTAAACCTAGAGTTAGTACCATACACTTTCTGACCATCCTTACACTGTTCCTCACTAATATTTCAGAGGAGCACAGAAACTAACAGTCCTTACAGAGGCTCTACTGTACTTTGACCAGTCACAACAGGGACTTAAAACCTACAGTGCTGGAGATTCCTTGGTGAAGCTCTCTCTTGTTTCTGACAAACAAACATGAACAAAATAATGTGGCCCATGAGGATTGTATCAGAATTTCTCAGAATTAATAATGTGTAAATCCAGAATCTAGTGTCAGACAGTATATAACTTTTTCTTTTGCACATGAATTGAGCTTTCTCTTAAAATTAGCAGGGATATTTTCCCCCTGTAAGAGAAAATATTTCAGAACATCAGTCTTCTGAAAATTCATCAGTCTTCATTTACTCATGAGCAATTTCTGAAAGAGTTTCTGAAAGAGTTCAAAGCATGTGGATGGTTTCTGTTCAAATCAAGAACTAATTTTGCTTGAGACAAAAGTGGCAGTTTAAAGAGGAAACAAGGCTGTTTTGATGTATATGTGTCACGTGGAGTGCTGAGGCAAATCAGGAACTCAAAAAATGCGTATCTCTTCTGATTAAATCCTTAATCATATATAATGGTGTCATGGTTTAATCCCAGCTGGCAACTCAGCCTCACACAGCCACTCAATCCCTCCCCCCAGTGGGACTGGGGAGAGAATCAGAAGAGTAAAAGTGAGGAAATTTGTGGGTTGGGATAGAGAGAGTTTAACAGGTAAAGCAAAAGCTGCACATGCAAGGAAAGCAAAACCAGGAATTCATCCACCACTTCCCATGGGCAGGCAGGTGTTCAGCCACCTCCAAGAGAGCAGGGCCCCATCATGGGTAACAGTTACTTGAGAAGACAAACACCATCACTCCAAAGGTCCCCCCTTTCCTTCTTCCTCCCCCAGCTATATATCCTGAATGTGACACCATATGGTATGGGATGTCCCTTTGGTCACTTGAGGTCACCTGTCCCGGCTGTGTCCCCTCCCAAGTCCTTGTGTCCCAGCCTCCTCACTGATGGGGTGGGGTGGGGTGAGGAGCAGAAAAGGCCTTGACTCTGTCCATGTTCTGCTCACCGGTAAGGAAAACCTCCCAGTGTTATCAGCCCTGTTTCCAGCACAAATCCAAAACACAGCCCCATACCAGATACTGCGAAGAACATTACCTCTATCCCAGCCAAAACCAGCACAAATGGGAATAGGAACAGAGGCTATGATGAAAATCACCAGCATTCTCAGAGTCAAAAGTGAAACTGTGATTGTTTACTTGAGAGGAAAAAGTGTAAAGAGGCATGAAGGCAGGATGTTGAATAAGAAGAGGCTAGAGAAGATGGATGGGTGGATGTTCCTTCACAATACAAGTGAATGTGCAATACAAGTGAATATGGTAAAAAAAAAAAAACAACAAACTTAAAATGAAGAAATGCATGCAAAGTTATGTAGACAAACACATATGTAAATGGGGTCTTGATTTTCACCACCTTTGATTAAAGTCAGAAACTTAGAATGTTTTCAAAATAATTTTTATATAAGATAGGAAAATATGTTAGTAACTCAGGTCCTAAGCCATCCATTAACTGATGACAATGGAGAAATGTTTTCCATTCTTCTGGATCCTTTCTTCCTGAGTATCTAATGCTGAATGTTGAAAGCTGAATTCAGCATTGTTCACAAGAAACTGGTGAGAGATTTTTAACTAATTTTTAATGCTGGCTAAGACAGTGAACTAATAAAACCAGGAAACCCCAAGCTAGGTTTATGAAGCCACCTTAGGTGAGAGTAGAGTGAATCAGAATTTGATATTATTAATTATCCTAAGATATTATAGTAATTTTGGGGCATCTTTGCAGCAAAATTTGCCTTCACTGTGCTAGCATACGTTATATGAAGATAGCATGCTGGTATTTTCATCAAAATTTCAAGTAGGAGCTACAGAAAAGTGAAAATATGTGTAGTACTATCATGGCTGTAGTTTGGTCCCATTTGTGGGGGCTCTCTGTGTGCACGTGTATGAGTGTGCATTTAGAAAGAACTTTTCGTAAACGATTAATTTTTATGTAGCCATTTTACTGCTTTTGGTGGAAGTAGATTTTTGCAAACTATTTTTTTTACCCAACAAATTTTCTGCTTTGTAGAAGTTTATGGATTTTTACTTCAAGCTCAGCATAAGAAACCTTTTAAGCATGAAAAAAAATGAAGTATCTCCAAAACCAGACGGCTCTGTTTTTAAAAAAAGTCTTTCCTCTCACATGTTCAACCCATGCTATGACCAACATAAATTAGGAACAATCATAATTCTGTTCCTTTGGCTATATCTTTTGGATACCCTCCAACATAAAATGCATTAGCACAAAAATGTTCTTGTCCTTAATTGATTTATAGCTTAGAGCAGAATATCATAAATAACAGTTGAACTTCAGCTGCAAAGGTTTTAAAGCCATGGATAAAATATTTTATAAAAATTGTAATAAAGCTTAAACAGTTCTAGATGACAAGTAGAACTAATTATCAATAATCTTAGGAATTTCAGTGGTGGACAACTGAATGTAAAAGATGTGTATTTTGTAATATATTTGGTTTCTTTTGAATTTATTGTCGTTGTGGGAGAGAAAATTATTTAGTTTTATCCCTGCCCTGAACAAATACACTTACTAACCTGAACTATTTGGTTAGAGGTTTTGGTTTTTTTTGTTTTGTTTTTAAATATCTTGAAGCATATAAAGTATGCTGGCATATCTTGTTTTGAAGCATGCACAGCTGAAGAGTACAGAATCCGCATGATATATGGGAACCCGGGACTGGAAAGGATCTAATGGGTGATCAAATTTATTGTTACAATATTGCAGGAATCATGTTTTATAATCCCCTTCATAAATTTATCAAGTTCCACTGTGAGTCCATTTAGGATTTTTGCTGCTGTTTCTCCAACTGAAAAATTGTTCCCAAATCTCACTGCTCCATGTGAGAACCTGTTTTTGGTTTCTAGTATAGGTTAAATTCCGGCCAATCTGTGCCATTGGGTTCCATTGCCAACATTGTCATTTAATTGAAATGGCTCTCCCATCTCCCTGATGTTTGCCTCTTGTGATATATTTATACACAGCAACTGGATCCCTTAACAGACTTTATTTTGCCAAGTCAAACAAGCCAAGCTCTTCATTCTGTCTTCTCATATGATAGGCTCTCCATTACCCTGATCATCCCAGAAGTCCATCTTTGTACCTGAACAAGTCTGAGGTAATGTGCTACAAATGACAAGGTACAGCAGTCTTGTATAAGAGCATAATAAAAGAAACCATAGCAAACAGAGCAATAATTTCAGGCTTGCAAGCATGTGCTGTGCCAAATATTTAGGGGGTTGAGTGAAGGTTTTGAAAACTTCTAAGGGGATCTTTATTAGAAATAATGAGGGGTTTTCCCCCCAAGTTGTTGACTGAAATTGCAGTATGAAAGGTTTTAGGGTTTCAATCAAAAGCTGGGAAATCAATGAAAATTATTTGGTTGAGACCCTCAGCCACCATTGTATGCGGTTGATTAGATTTGTGACAGTAATCATTGAAGAAATGAGTCTGGCATTTTGAAAGTTTGTTTGAAAATTATTGACTGGGAAAATTCCTATGAACACTGTATAATATGTGATGAACCTTTCCTGGAGAAGGCACAATTGCATTCACATGTTGCCCTGAAGAAATTTCAGTTACAGAGCTCGGAGGGTTGGTTCCCTGGCATTACATCTGCAGAGTGCTCCTCTTGGTGTGAGCCAATGGAAAGCACAAGAGAATGTGGGTACAGCTGATCCCACCACTTCCCAGGCCACAGAGAAAAGGATGTTTGGTCAAATCCAGTATCCCCTGGTCTCTTGTGCCATAGCTTCTTGGAAAACTCCAGGAAACTCCTGTCTGCCAGCTGTTAAGACTGTGACAGCAATCTCCTTTTGGCTGTTTTACTTCTAATCCTTACTGAGTTGATAGTTTAATCAAGTTTCAAAGGGAGCTTCAGTGAGAAACTTTTTTCCAGTCATGCTGAGCCTGACATCCCAGTGCTTGGGATCAGGATCACTGGAGAGTAGGATGTCTCTGTAAGTGTAAAGGAGAGATACTGGGGGAGCATTTGTTTTTCTACAATCCTTCTTTTCTCAGGAATAAATATGCTGATATCTTTTTTAGCCTTTTTCTGTCCTATGGCAGAAGGCAAAAAGAGCTTTCATAATATACTGCAGGAAAAGGGAAGCACAAATTTAAGCTACTACATGCGCATATGAAGGTCAATGAAAAAGAAAAGCTTTTAAAATACAAGCAATTTCTTGAACAAGAGCAAAGGGGAATCCCAACTGTGAATACAAGCAGTTAAGTAGACAATTAAGGAAATACATGTCAGGGCACTGCAGGAGTGGCTGCTCTCTGAGGATGGGTGTAGGGGGGGCCATCCCCTGGGGACCAGAGACCTGAGGGAGACAGCTGGGGACAGCCCCAGCCCTTGGCATCAGGTACATTCCTAGAGATAAGAGGAGCCCAGGATGGGCTGTGGGCCCAGCTTGGTGGCATCCACGGGAGGGCAGGGCAGGACTGGGCGGTTTGGAGCTGGAGACCAGCCCTGCTGTGGCAATCCTGGGGCTGGGGCTGATGGCCCCAGGGGTCTGACGTGGGGTCCTGGCTCCTTGAGGCACTGACAATACATTAAATGGAACTGTAATTCTAACAAACATTTCTGATGATAACAGTGGTAGTCAAAGAGCTGATTTGATAGTGGAAGCTGTTGCATGCCTCCTGCCCCTGTGGTGGCCTGTGGGTTGTGGGAAGCAGGTGGCCCTTCATGCACCCCGAAGGCTTGTCCAGTGCTGCTGGTGGGGTGTAGGGTGCTTGACAAAATCAGCTTCATTTTGTGTCCCATTCTGACTAGCTGTGCACAGCCAGACCTTCACAGTAGCCCACCAGGCTGTCTATCCAGAAGGACTTGCCCCTCGTTGGACTATCCCCAGTGTGGCCACTGGGGCTTGGGGCTTGAAGTGAAAAGCAGCTTTGAGAGCTCTTGGCTTTCCCTGGCTTTTCCTTTGAGAGTCCTGGGAATGGTGGCTTGTAGATCAATGAGAATATGGGGACTTTCACTGACCCCTTTTGTTAGGGTACCTTGGCAAACCTGCCAAAGAAAACTTCAGCTTTCTGCTACGTTTGGTTTCCTGATCCATGCTTCACTGGGGGAGAGGAGCATGTGTATGTGAATGAGGAAGGATGAGAGGCTTTCTCCAAAACGAATCTACAGAGAATCAATGGCTTTTTACTACTCTGCTGAGAGTAACAAACAGAAATCACTTTATTTAGTGCACATGATAAAACTTTCCACAACTGGGATGGAAAAGGCAGCCCAAGAAGCATCCTGCTTCATCCTTCATCCTGCAAAGGGCTGTGCTGTTATCACAGTCCTGCTAGGTTAAAGTGGCTAGTGAGGCAAAGTCTGCAGCCAAAGCTTTGTCTTTCATTACCCTAACGGGGGGTGAGGAGTGTTTTGATGCACCTGTGTGATACCTGTAAGTGAAACACCGACTCTATTCAACTCAGCAGCAAAATCCCATGGGCTTTTTAGTACAACACAATGTTGTATAATGGAGAATATTTTAACTAATACAGTGACATTCATCATGACTCTTTCTTTTGCTCACCATATTTACTGTGGCGTCACTTAATTAAAACAAAGAAGACATCTATAGGCATAAATATTATCTTGAGCTATTTTAACGTTTAATGAAGAGAAAGCTTTTCCAAAGAGTATACCATGTCTACCTTATCCTGCTTCTTGGCCAAGTATGAGAGGATGGAAATTACTTAAGTCCTATCTGTATTCCAGGACGTCTCGTCTTGGGAAGATATAGGTGTAGTTACTACACTTGTAAAATGACTTTAAAACAATAAACAGTGGAAAGAAAGTACCCTTAGGGGTCTATTTTTATACAATGTCTTCTGTGAACAGGGTTTCTGCAAATTGTGAATAATGCCACTTCTTTGCTTACAGAGCATCAGATTTTAATCTTATTTAGGCTGATGAAAATCCAGAGTAACATCCTTAAACTCAGAAGAGTAAAGGCAAACGAGGTCAGAATTTGACCCACTAAGTCTTGGTTCACCCTTTTTGTATCTTAATAATTAGTATGCGGTGGTTGACAGCAAACTCTTCTTTGTTTCTTACATTGTGTAAATTGCACTGAAAATTCAGCTCTTCATTGAGAAAACATGACTCATTTTCTTTTTTTAGGTCTAGATAGTTGCATATTAACTTTTAAAGACAGTAGTCCTGATCCTTCCTCCATTCAAATTAATGAGAAAACTCTCACAGAATTTTTTGGAAGGACAAACCTTTCACAGGGCAAAGAATTAACTGCTGCAAATCCCATGTGCCTCATACAAGTTATCTCTATTTTGTTTCTTGTAAGTTGTCATGAGAGATGTGATTCAGGGCTTGTGTAACAGCATGATAACCTGAATTCTTGCACATGTCGGAAATGTTTTCTGCTATTCACAAATAAATAGATGGGTAAGTGCTCAATCTTTTCCAAGAAGTAGCTGCTCAAGACTAAAGTTCTCTAAGCAAATTTTCTAGAAAATGAAAATGTTTATCAATAAAATAACCTTCATGTAAAGCTAAGTTTTCCTTAATATGTATGCACCAATTTAACTGCGATTAGAGCTGGTTAAGATTTCATTACTGTATCTCTCCTTATATTGTTCATAATCCAATAGATCTTGTTCTTTCCATTCAGAGCAAGGAAAAAAAAGATACAAATACCAAATTGATACTTACTATTTGGCAAGAATTCACGTACAGTTTGTTAAGAAATAATGGGCAAATGGGTCATACACTGTTCTGACTGCTATTAACTTAGATACTGCAGTAGTCCTGCTTTGTTCCTTAAATGGTAATGTTCCTTGTATGACTATATTGTTATTAGAACTATATAAATTATTTAAATAACAGTCAGTTTGTAGAGTTGAACAAAATTGTTACTGTTTTCTTTAAAAAGATCACAGCTTCCCAGAGCACCATGGTCTTCTTGCCCAGGAAAGACCTCCGTGGTCTCACAGCCCTCAGAATCTCTGTGGCCCCAGCAGTTGTGCCACTGAGCCTGCCTGGACACAGCACTGCCCAGACCCACTGGCTCTGATTTTTCCATGCCAGCTGTCTTCGGAGTGCATTTGACCCGCAAAACTTTGTTGAGGCCATAACCGTGCTGCTCAGTCAAGAGGGTCAGGGCAGAATTCAGGGAATCACCAATTCTGTTTGTTTATGCAAACTAATCAAATGCAAGAATGAGCTTTTATCAACATGAGACCCTGCCTCCCTCCAGTGTGATGGCTCTGATCCCCATATGCCCTGCAACATCCCCAGCTCTCCAGGCACAAAGCTCCCAGTTCCCTGCATGTCTTCTGTACCTCCATACGACGTGGAGTTGTCACCGTGTCCCCAGCCTTCCTTTGTTTTGTGGGCTGTGAAAGAAACCGGCCTGCATCTCTTGCCGTGCTGCAGGTTGGCCAGCTCGGCCAGCCACAGGAGTCCTGTGTTCCCACGGAGCAGGCAGAGCTCTGCAGGCTGCCTGCGGTGACACTAATACTCTGCTGTCACTTCACCATGTTGTGTCATTGCCCTGCACATACTCTGCAGAACTGCTCTACTCAATGAGGAACCCAGGGCACCACCTACCCGCTTTTTCCTTCCCTCATTACGGCTGCTTTTTTTGGGATGGAGGGGGTTTCTTGGTTTTGATTGCCAAATTACAGCAGAAAGCTGTGACTTGTGGTCGCAGCTCTTTGGAGGCAAAGGGAGTGTGAGGTTTCACCACCTGGCTGGTGTGCTGGATTATGCCTGCAAATGCCTCACCTCATGTATTCTGGACTCTTCAGGTCACTGTGCACTGTCATGGCTTTGGAAACACATGGATAAAGTCAATGGGAGTCTCTGAATAAAAAATATAAGTATTTTCAAGCCACTTTAAGTCTGGAAGCCAGTGTTTTCTAGCTGGCCTGCTGGCTAGCTGGCAGACAAGCAGAACATACTGCTTCTCTCTTTGTCCTGGTGTGCGGCCCCTGAGCCTTATCTCTTCTCTAGGGAGCAGCAGGGACCCCAGTCAGCCTCAGGTGGGAGCAGCAGAGCGATGGCACAGGGACATCTCTACCCTCGGCTCCCTCCTCCCCCCTCCGGACCTAGCTTCTAGCGAAGCCCCTGCCCTGGAAGCATCCCTCGACACAGGTACTACTGCACACCACGGGCTGTTCTGCTGGCACACAGGAGCTCCCAGGTGGAGCCACACTCCTAAATAAATAACATTCAGGAGATGCTGTTGCAATAGCATGGCTGGAAAGCAATACTTGAGCTTTCTGCAGATGTCAGCTCCAGGAGGTAACCAAAATGACTTATTTCAAAATGAGAAAATGCGAACATGAAAACCAAGAGTTTTTCAAAGGCTCATCTGAACTGCAGAGCTGTTAAAGCCCTCGGGGACTGCTGAGTATTCCCAAGGACATCCTGAATGCACATAATTTTCTCTGAAATTTTTTAGCATAATGAGGTAAAAATAAGCATCCTGAGATAAGGACTTAGTGTAACGAGGAACTCTGCAGCAGGCATCGTGGAATTCTATGACCATATTACATGTCTCACAATAATCATCTTGGATTTTTCCTGCCTTTTAAGAGCCCCACTGCTAGTATCACATTGGTTATAAAGCATTCTTTATTTCCAGTTTTAAAGTTCCTCAAGGTGCTAGAACGTACTTTGAAACTGTGAAGCCAGCTCAAAAACTGGAAGGCAAACACTAAATGATTTTATAAAAATTTCACAACTTTAAGCCAAATATCATATCATATTTTTAAATGTCTGAGTCACTTGGAAAGCTCGGGACTGTCTGTATTAATTATGGCCCCAGAAGATCTATCCCAACAGTCAGAAAGCAACTCCATTTGTAGTCAAGGATTGCAAACACAATCTTCCTGGAACTGAAAGTTGTACATTGTGCAATTTTCGTGGCTTGTATAGCTTTTCTATTTTTAGTTGTTTCAAACCTGCAATACATCATATAATCCTCCTTAAATTGTCATCCATAATGCTAATTGACATTAACTTGGCATAAATTACTTGCTTTCTTAAATTTATATAGTTACTGTTTTATCTAACAATGTTACACAAACAAAACTTTATTTTTCTCTGATATAAAGTTGATGTGAGTACAAACTGGTAATGATGTGTTTCTAGTTACGGACTTCAAAACAATTAACAAGAAAAAAATACTCCGTCCCAGTATTTTCTTTCTTTCTTTGAAAAATATGCATGTGTTATGAAGTTCAATAACTGTTCCATTATGTCAGCAAACCATTTATTTAATATTCATCTTTATAGACATTTGGAAAAGTTTCTCTGAGGTTTGAGAAAGACTAACATAATGATACTTCCCAGCTTTTTTGAATATACAAGGAGAAGAACAATTTTCGGGTTTCTTTTTTCTTTCTAGAAATTCATCATCGAGGTATAAGAGATCGGTCAGTGACAAGTATTTACACAGAACTCCTCAGTCTTGTTCTTGCTTACTAAAATAGTAATGTCATGTATTTGTCTACCTGCAGAAATCCTTTGTGACACCTTTTGTCACACCCTGGCTGAGCAGAGGACAGGGGACTTCCCACACCAGTCCATGACTTTTGTGCCATAATTTAAAGTGTTGGGTTCTGCCAATACTTTTATTTTCTAGGCTTTCCTATTGCTTTAATTGTAATCCTTTGTCTTTGACACGTATGCTTATTTCAACAAGCCCGAGGTTTGTCGAATCCTTGGTGTTTGCTGCTTCCACAGGGTATGGCTGGGTGAATTCTAGTGCCTGGAAATCTGGTGCTACAGCCAATCATTCCACAACACTGACATGTGCTGCCAAGCACTTTTCCGTGCAGGCTTTTGGTTTTTCTTGATGGCAAAAAGCAACAACAGTACCAGTAAGTACGATTAGAATAAAGATATTTTTTGCAAGCATGACAGCTATCTTAGGTTGAGATCATGGCAATCTGCCAGCTGTGCAGAGTTTCTCTAAATTCTCTGGCCATTTCGTAGCAGGGCGGTTTTGCAGGCCTAGAGTCGAATGACAAACTGCTGACTGATGTTTTAATTTTTCGGTTTTAAACTTATGTTTGCAGTCAGTGGTGTTGCGCAGGATGAATTGAAAAGATTTAGTAGGATACCATGTTTTTGACTTTACTTTGATTAAATGAATTACACAATTTAATATGGAGGCACAGGGTGTACATATTCCTCAAATTCCATTTCATTTAGCAGAGTCTTTCAGGTTTAAAGATATAAAATATTCTTAATTAGTAAAAGTAAGGAAATATTCATTCAACATGAGGACTTTGTTCTGACTTTTCTGAAAACCTTGAGAAATATTTTCAGTATATATACAGTGGAAGCTCAGCTGTTTAGTTCGAGCTTCCTTTTTTGGGACAGCTGTGCTTACCAGTTGGCTACTGGATGCTCTGGAGAGCTGCCCTTTAACTTGCATCTGGGCAGGTCTGAAAAAAACTCTCTTACCTCTGAAATTCATGTAGTCTGCATATGGACAAATGCAGATAAGGAAAAGCTCTTATCTGTGGTCTCTGCAGTGAATACTAAGAAGCAAGCAGTGGTACTGAAAGCTCGTTTAGACACTTTCACTAGGCACAGAAACCTGAATGAGGTTTATTTTCACTGGGAGTAAAACAGTAAATGAAATGTGAAATGAACACACAAGAATACTCTCTTACAGCTTGTTTCTTAAGATAACTAAGTGTAGCACCTTTAATATGACAAGAGGTGGATTTGCTTCCTCAAAGGAGGAAAACTGGCTAATCTTTCTTTTCCCAATCACAGCTTGGTGCAGCTTGGTCCCAGCAGAGCCAAGCCACGACAGAGCTGCCAGCAGCAACCGCACCAGCTCCTTGCCAAGGCACTGGGTCCACCACACAGCAGAAGCAGCCCAAAGTAATTTCTCAGCCACCTAAACTTCCTTGAAGGCAGATGAAAAATAGTTAAGGAAACAAATATGGAATGCTGAGACATTACATAACTGCTGGGTCAGACAGCTTTTCACTAAATAAAGAAAAACAGTAGTGTACTTATATGCTGCTTTCTTACCTGGTCTACCAATAATTTGCCATCTGTATACGCCACCTCTCCCTTTTTCTTTTTTTTTTTCTTGATGGTGACCAAAATTTTGACAGTATTGTGAAATGTCAAATCACTCCTTTAAATTTGTATTCCAAGATCCAGTGATGCCTTAATATTTAGAGATACCCACCAATTCCCTTCAGCAACACTGAGATCCCCACTGCTTTTCTGTCATACAGTTCCTCATACAAAATAGGAACTTGAAAATTTTATGATTAATTTTTTTCAGATTTTTCATTAATAAAAATTAGTCCCTTGTTTCATTTTCTCTACCTAAAAGAAAGCTAATGTAGATCCATTTTTTTATTGCTCTTTCTTAAATTATTTGTTTTGTACAATTACAGCCAAATTCCCCCACTCTTTCTCCCAAGAAAAGAGTTTAGCATGAGAGGTTGTGGCTAGAGAATCAAACGAGCTCATTTCCCAGTTAGGGAGCTCAGTAAGGGTCACCTTTGGACTCTTTTCAATGCTTGTTAGAAATACTGGGTTCTCTGCCCCCTCTCAGGCAGAAGCGTGCCTGCAGCAGAGGTCTGATGCCTTACAGAAAATCCATCCCAACAGCACAAGTCACTTGAATTTGTGACTTCATTAATACAAAGTTGGCAGGGTTGGTTATAGCAGGGACTGTGTCCGCCCCTCACAGTCCCACAGCCTCCGTCATGTCCTAACATTTGCCACCAAGTGTGGCACTGTGTCAGATGCTGATAACGAGGTGCCAAATACCTGCTATTGCCTCCCCACCCATCAGAAAAACCTGCCTTTGTGATGATGCATTTCTGGATGCAGCCCCAGTTCATCAGTCAGTTCACTGATGTGCCCAAATTAAGGGCACAACCTCTTTAGAGAGATTAGGGCTGACTCACAGGGGCAAAACTGAGACCTCCGAATGTAGTGGCATCCTCCAGCCATGTCCTTTCACAGGGAGACTGGAACAGCACCATCCTCTACCCAGCACCTTTTTCCATGGGAAGAAAATCAGGGGATGCTTTCCATGATAAACAGGAGTCATGGTGGGCTTTAGCAGTGGCCCCTGGAGCTGCATTGCTGAGGAGGGGGACAGGCCTGAAGTCCTAACATAGCCTCGGAGAGCTCAGACTCCATTTCAAAGACACTACAGATTATGGATGAAACCCAAACTTCTATCTAAGTCACACAAGTGAAATACTTAAAGCTGAGCAGTATGAATTTATACCAGTGAAGATAATTTTAACTTCATGTACGCTTTTAAAACACCCACTCCATTTGTTGGAGCTCTTTTTAATATCTTTCCATGGCTCTGAACTGAAATTACTTTCTAAGAAAAGCAGCTGAGGAAGTTTTACTCTATCCTAGTGGAAAACAAAGAAAATTCAACCCTTTTTTTAAAGTTAAGAAAAGTAGGGTGCTTGGCTAGTTGCAACAAGACAAACACAATTCACTTAGGTTTCATTCCTGCTGAAAGTGGATTTTAAGACATCACAGACATTAAAGAATCTGGCAGCAGGTAATTTTAGTAATGCTAATGAAAGACCAAGCCCATGAAGAGATATTTATTTGCTTCTTCCTTCTCCTTGCCTTCCTTACTCAAAGTAACTATGCTGTATTTTCAGCTTAGCCTGAATTTTTGCTCTGAATTAAAAAGCCAGGTGAAGATTTAAGCAGATTAACGCTGAAAGGCTGTTAAAATACCCCATCAAAACCAGCTCAACCTGTACACGCAGGATAACTCTTTAACTTCATTCTTTTCGAGTGAAGAAATTGTTGTCTAGGGATTTTGAAACCATGACATTAGAAGAGGCATGCAAATATGGTTTTTCTAAAAATGAAAGCTGTTGAAGTGGCTGAGGCCATTCTCAATGCCCAGGTGAGGTATCTGCAGGTTTTTGTGCAGCTCCGTGTCAGTGTGAGGCATTGGTATTATTTAAATCAGTTAGGCTGACATTTACTTCTTTACTTTCTTTGCCACAAGTTCTGAAGTCAGTGGAAAGCCTGCAGGATTACTGGGAAATAATGACAGTCACTGGGCTGGCACTGCCAGGAATGAAGTAAGACTCTCCTTTCCTTTCACCTCTTTGCAAACAGTAATGACAAGTGAAGGCCGGGGCTTTGGATAATGCAAGAGCCACTCTGGAGCCTCACAGAGCTAGTCCCCTTATCAGTGACATGAAGCAGAAGAGCTCAAAGTTTGTGCCACCAAGCCCAGCAAAAGCCAGGATAAGCCTGGTGTGAAGTGGGGATGTTGTGCATCCTCTCTCTCTGCTTTAGCTTCCCTGCCTCTTCCCGACTCCTGCTGAACCACTCTATCTCCAAAACATCCCTCAGGAGCAACTTAAAAATATGCCTTCTAGAATAAGTAATAGAGTTCTGCGTGCCTTGACCTGACTTGAAAAATTCGGATTTTTTTTCTATTTTCCCACCACCCACCGCTTATTTTCTCTCTCCAGACTGTGTATTTATGGTGAGTTGCACTTTCCCTTTGCACGGCTGATTAGTTTTCCATTTCCTTTGTTTGCAAAGGCTGTGGAAAGGAAAGGTTGTAAATTAAACAGTGACGGGGCATGAGCACAGATACTGGAAGGTGAATGTCTGCACTCATGCTAAACTCTTGGAGTGGTCCTTGGCACGCTTCTGGCCAGGCCACTTAACACCCTCCCGATCCATTTGAGAGCATGTTTCAGGAGTCAGCATGGGCTAGGAGCAATTCCCAGTGGGCAGTGTGGATGCAGCCAACATGTTATGGATGCTAAGAGGGCTTAAGAGCCTGAAGTATTTTCCAGGACAGCTGGCCTCACAGTCAGAGAGGAGTCCTGGACATGGTTAATCTCCAGTATACAAGTAGCCAGAGAAGTCCTTTTTTTTTTTTTTTTTCCCAGTGGGAAAAATATTATTGTAAAACCACCAGAATTGATAGTGAAATTCAAGGGCAGGTTTGGTATCAGAGACTATTTTTAACTCCTTGTTTTGAAACCAATTAAACTTCACAGAGGAAGGGCCTTTTGAGAGGTGGAAGGCAGCCCAGGCTAATGGAGGGGGTTAAATTCACATCTCACCAGACCACAAGGCATTCATGTGCAAGCTGGTACTCCGTGTCTATCAACAACTGAAACTTCCTACAAAGGAGTCACTGACTGAGATTTGGAACTTGCTCCCTGCTTTGGTTGACAGTTGAAATTCGAGATGCTGCAGATGGGTTTTTTTTACACTTTTTTCTCTTGGAGACTATATTTGTAGAAGATACAGGTCCTCTGCCTATTTTTTTTCCCCTTTGCTGTAAAATATGTCAGGGTATATACATAGTGATTATTTTTTTTATTTTTTTAAGACAACAGAAAGATAAATTAGTGACATGTGAAATGTAGCTATGGTTTACTGGTTTCAGCAAAATCAGAGTTGTGTAAATTATGGCTACAGAAAAGAATACAGATTCAAGATCCACATCAGGTCAGAAAGAGGCAGCAAAAGTTTACCTCTACCCAAAGCTTAGAGTTTGTTTTTGGGACATTAATATTTTTGTCTCATCTCATACTTGTTAAAAATACGAGTTAATTTTGAAATGAAAAGTAATTTTAAAGTGAAAAGTTGAAACTTATTTTGCAGAAAGCTAAGGGCTTCCTCATTTCCTAATGGTATTTGCCATTTGCCCCCTGGTTCATTCCTAGGTTAAAGCAGGCTTGCAAGGCCCACAGAATGACTTTAGTTTCCATGCTGTGTTCCCTCAGTGATGTATCACTTTTAGGTATTTTGGTTGGTCATAGTAAGGACAGGAATAAGGCAAGACCTGTGATGATTTTCAACCTGCTCCTGGGTACTGCTGCTTTCAGCAGTTTTCTACCATCCTGGCAGGAGACAGTGCATTGTTACAGGAGCAGTGGTCTTTAGAAATGACTTACTAGAGATACTAGAGTGGGGTTCCTACATCCACAGTGTATTTCACCTTGTGGGTTATCAGCTTGGTTCTCTGCTGCCAGCAAAAAGAAGTGACCAGTGCTTGCCTAACACCAAAGATTTCCCACCTGCAGGAGTGAAAAATCTTTGGTAGGCCAGCTAATCTGCATCACCTCTCTTACCATCTTCCAGGCACGTTCTGGCTGTCAGGTGATAAAACAAATGTTTAATAGGTTTGGACTGGAACTAATGGTGACATTGCTAGCGTTGTCCTCATGTGAAGTTCACAGTTTGATCTGAAATGGGTTAACTCAAAGGAGCAGAAAGCTGTAAGACAATATGTGAGGAACCATGATAGGGCACAGTGCTCAATCCAGCGCTCTGAGAGTGGCTGTCTCAAGACAGGCTTCATCAGCTGGGTGCAAGGCCCCAGAAAGCAGCAGCATTACTTTCCTCCAAAGATCCATTTTCCTTCAAATCAGAGGTATTCCTGGGCACGGGACACCCCAGTGGGCTGGGAAGAGGGATGATTAGTCCATGCCTCCCAGCCCAGCTGAAATGGGCTAGAAAGGCTGCACTGCAGGCAGTTGGCACTGCTGCCACCTTCCTTGCTCCTGGCTAGTCCCTTTCAGCCACATGGCCACTCCAGAGAATAAACGTCTCAGCCCTCATCAGACCTAGTGACATGTTTGTCTAGTGGTGTCAGCTACTTGAACTGTCTCCTCTGTGACTCCTGTTTGTACTTTCTGGCAGCTGGGAAGCACAGTAATCAAAACACGGGTAGAGTGATATATAAAAGTTTATTTTTTTGACTCAATGATGATCTCAATAGCTTATCATTCCTCATGCCTCATGCATCCAAGATGTTTTTCCAGATGAAGCCTGGGAAACATGAATCTTTGTGAAACAAGTCTATGTTACTCCTTAGTTGGTCAGCGTGCATTACTCACGTAAAAGTATTCCAGATGAAACCACAAGTTTTCCTGAAAATGACAAAATTAATGGAATTATACCAGCATAAACTCTGTTCTTTGTAAATCTGTGCCATAATTTAGCTAGAGAAGAGTTTACCTTGGAATTAAGAAAATGGAGTTAAAGTGGTATAAATCTGCCTTAGTGATGACTGGGTTTCCTCTTTTAATTTTGTGAAATCCTTTTCTGCTTTCACGCAGATTATACTTGTTCAGAAAGACACCTGGATATGGAAATTTCAGAAATCTATTTATTTTCTTCCTGAGAGTACATTTATGCTTAGTTCTCTCTTTTTTTTTCAGAGAAAGGAACTATTGTTGATGTAGTCCTTGGTGAACATAGTCCACGTGTCACTATGCCCCACTGTTACAAGAACCAATTTTAGAAGCTAAAAAATAAGTCTTTGATAAAGCAAAAAGGCTTTGCTGATTCTCACGCTGTACCTCAGCAAGTGTGTCTGCCATAACTTCGCTATTTTTCTACACTACTTGCAAACAGCAAACCCCCCTATGGCAGCAGTGTCAACAGGATGAAACAAATATTTCTTCTTCGATGCATGAGGCTCAGCGCTGGGGTGCTGGGATGCTGCTCCTCCTAACACCTCTATGACAAACACTTTTCCAGGGCAGCAAGCAGACCAGGTGAAAGGACGAAGGCAACAGTGGTGTTACATGGCTAGATTAGCCACAGGTCCTCTCCTAGTCCGTATAGGAATTACGGCCCTGTGGTTTGGTTATTCAAGCTGTTTACCGAGTAGAGAATTGTCCTGATTCAAAGAGGATCCATAGTCCCATGCCAGTAGTCCAACAAGAAGGGCAAGCAGCAAACATGTGCTGCTCTCACAAAAGCACATTGGCAAAGTAAAACACTGTCAAAAGGAGCAAAGATCTTTTCTTGCTTGCGCAAATCAAGTCATGATGCATATGAGGACAAGAGACTGGGGGAGGGTTAGACAGCACAATGGATTAGTACTTTAGGCATGAAAATTTAGAAATTCAGGAAACTCCAGGATTGCTAAGGGCAGATATTTGTTCCGTTCTTCATTGTATTAGTCATTTGGTTTATCGCTCTCCTCTGACCATCATGACTGAAACAAGCATGGGAGTCATCTGCAAAAGCAAAACCAAGAATGAGGTCTGCATTCCCTTGGCCTGGTTTGTTCACAATCCAGAGTCTGACACAATCCAGATCAGACACAGAGTCTGTCAAATCCAGAGTCTGCTTCATGCAGCATCCGAGTCCAACTGTGCAGCGCTGCTCTTTCAGTGCAGCCACAGGTCCTACCCGGTCCTATCACAACCTCTTGGGAATGTGAGTCCTTTCAATTTCTTCAAGTCAGACAAAATAATAATAATGAACATCTGCAGAGTCCAGGAAAATTACCTGGAATAACCAATATGAAAACTAATAATTTTAATCAGCCTCCAAGGTGGTATGAACGGTTGTATCTCTACGAGACTGCCCTGTGAAAGTCACACCACTGAAGCCATGTAAACTTAGTTGTGGCTATCCAGATCCTTTGGAGCTGAAGCTATCCATTCCCATCTGAGCTGGTCCTTGCTGAGGACTTCTAAGCCAACGAGGTCAATTTGATGCCCCCATCCTCCTCTTCTGACATTTGAGAAGGTGTCTTTTCCTTTTCCTTTTTTCCTTTTTCTTTTTCTTTTTCTTTTTCTTTTTCTTTTTCTTTTTCTTTTTCTTCTTCTTCTTCTTTTTCTTCTTCTTCTTCTTTCAGATACAGACTGACACTATTTAAAAATTTTTGTAGCTCTCCTCATCATTTGTGGGGTGTTTCAGATCTGGTGGAGGTTTTATATTATTTGGTCTCCAGTTTGAGTATATTTGAGTTATTTTTCACTCCTAGTGCTATATATTGATTGGTAATCACCAGGCAGAGATTTGGCTTGCTCAGTGCTCGAGTTCTCCGCAATCAACCCTGTGTACTGGGCACTTCTGCACCTCACTTCACTGCACTCCAAATTCCTGCACAGCAGAGCCCCTGAAAGATACAGTTCCCAAAGCCACAGCAGAGAAACAAATTCCAGTTTTGGTTCACTAACCCAATTGCACTGTCCCTGCAATACTTTGTTAGCCTGTCAGAAACCCAGAACTTTCATGTCATATCCTAATCGGTTAGATCTGCAACTGAGAGCCAGACTACAAATTTATTGCCAATGGCAACAACCATATAATGGCTTTAAATCAGCTTTTTTTGGTGTGTGTGTATTATAACATTATTATTTTAAGGGAAAGTACTATGGAGCCAAAATCATCATGTCCAATTAGCGAGAGGGACTACACATTAAGTTCAAAGAACCCCTTTGTGTTATCTGATTCTAACAGCACCAGTAACAGAGCCTAATCTAACCTGCCATTTCAAGAGCTTTAGGGAGAACAAATTGCCATCAGCGGGGGAAAGACTTGGAATAGCATGCAGCCTGTCCTCTCCTGACATCCTACTCAGCAAATTCCTCACAGATTTCCTCCTGATGTCAGTAAAACTAACATAAAGGTTATTTCATAAAATCTTGTGTGGATTCTAACTTGTGAAAACTGAAGGATCCATGCCCAGAACAACAATACAGACTCAAGTAAATAATCATAGCATTTGTCCTTTGTGCATAAAGCTTAACAAATGATTGAACCAGAGGAGGGGCTGAAGAGTTCCCATGCTGAGTACTAGTGCTGTGAGCACATATTGAAATGAGTGGCCAACAAATGTCAAAATCAAGGTGACTGATCACATAAAGTCTTCTTGTTTGACTGGAAACTGTTAGGAAAGGTTTCCAGTTTAATATGCAGTGTGATAAGGGGCGGGAAAAAAAAAAGTAGAGTTAAATGCTAAAGTTGTTATAAATCATATGAGCTATTTCTTCAGGGAACACAATCTCTTCAGCAGATCAGGAATTCTGTAAGATATGGAGATGTGACCAGGACTGACAGCAGGAGGTCATTTGTTACCAATGTTAGACTGGCAGTGTCCCCAGAATCAGTTTTGGAACCCTGGTGAAACAACAGATAAGCAAAGTTTTGGGATTTGGATATTTGCATACTGAAATAATGTCATGCAACTGCTCAGAAACTTTTCTTCTTTATCGTGAGGCCATCAGAAACGCAGATGGATATCCAAAATGATAATGCTAAGCACTCCTTTCCAGCACACAGTATTTCAGCCAAGATCACTGGTATGTTCTGGCTACTTCATGCTCCTCTGATTAAAACTCAGTCATCCTTACAGCTGCTTTATATTCCTAGAGCACTGCACAACAGCTGGATCATGCCATTGATTTTGGCCCTTAAACTCCTTGGAAATTACTGTGTGAATATCAAAACCTTGGCCCTTTCTGTCACCATTTAAGCCTCTGTCACCTGCATCTCTGGCTTCAGCACGTGACACCTCTGCATTTGGATAATGTGTTGAAAAAGTATCAACTTCATAAGGGAAGACAGAGTAGGTGTTAGCATTACTCTGACTTTGGCAGGCTTTCACACAAAGAAAGGCTGTTAGGGGCAGCGTCCCCGAGAGTGGCAGACTGTCTGCCACACTTACTGCCAGGTAAGGCTTGCTGCAAAATAAATCTACAAGTTTAAAAGAAATTTTGAAACAGGACAAGTTTGATCTCCTTTAACAGCAATCATATGTTAATTAGCCAGATGATACGAAACACCAGGTCAGTTGATTAAGATGCTCTGTTGCTGTTTTAATGAATTTTGAAAAAACATAACTTTGCATCTGTCCTTTGTGGGCCTATAGTGACTTACATAAGCATAAGCACACTTGAAATATGCATTCTTAATTTCTCTGTTAACAGGTTGATAAGCCTACAGTCAACTGCTCAGTTTTTCATGGCTTCATGAACTATCTCAGCTCCCACAAGGACAGATGGATAAAAGTGGCTGTCTTGAGTTATGATGTGACTGGGTGACACACCACCTTTCATGAAGTCTAACATATTCTGGCTGATTATGCAATGTTTCAGGTTGATGATGTGTCTCAACTAGTCATAAATTAAATTCAACATTAATTGTGCACCTTCAGGTCTATAGTTGAGTCATCTTACTACAGAGAAATCCCTAACGTGGCATGTTACTAAGCAGAATATACTGTAATATAATAATCTGTTTTCCACTGAAAAACATATACAAGACAGTCTTCAAATGTTTGTTCTTAAAACATGTAGGATGTTCTAGAGCCATGAAGCCATTCACTGTAAGCCATAAAAAACAGGTTTGGTTTAGAGATGAAAGTGGCTGGAGGCTGTGACCCACGGGGACTCAGAAGGAAACACTTATAAAATAGAGACAGATTGAATCCCGAGTGCTCTCTCCTGAGAGGAAGCGTGGTTGGAAAGTTTCAAACCCATTAAAGTTAAACAAATTGAAAAGCCCTATCTGAGAGGAAACATAGTACTATGTTTATTTTTCCATTATAAATCTGAAACCTAAAAGATTTCCTGAGGTTCTCAGGTATTGTTCATGCTTATAATGGAGATCTGTTTTTAGAAAGTGTAATTCATGTATTTAATCCAAACTGTTTGATGAAAAACACACTGCATAAGCATTCAGGAAGCTGAAGGCCATTGTATACCTGTTTCACATATTGTTTGGATAAGAGCAGACCTACAATGCAAGGAATCTCTTTGTGAAACGCTCTCACTCCAAAATACGGGGTCTAACTCTCTGCTTATTTACTCTGCTGGATGAATTCCACTGAATTAATGAAGACATGAGTAACCAGTCATAATAAAAAGACAGTCTTCACGCTGAGTGTGAAACTACAAAAGTGCAAGGCTAATTGTGAGCAAGAGATTTATAATGCTGGCCTGAGTCAAGTATGTAGGCAAGCCATTGCAGACCAGTGTAATTTAGCAAAGCTGATTAGTCAACATATTTTAGGTTTTGCTCCATCAGTAGTGAACTGCTGCTCTGAACTCCTTATCAGAAGAGTCTGTGATGTTATTGATGTTGAGAAACATCTGTTTGACTAATGAACAAACTGCAGACTAAATCCAGAGATTAATTTAAATGAGAGGAAATACTTGGAAACAGTGGAGTATTTTTCATTAGATTTATTGCTATAAAAATTTAGCAATACAGTAGGTCAAGTGACAGAGCTAAGGAACATTTACTGTTGTTGTCTAAGTCTCAGTGTAGGTGCTTGAGAGGACAGAAATGTAAGCACTGAATAACCATGACCTGACATTTTGGAAAAACCCTGAGTCTTCTGGAAAGAGTGTGTTGATCTTTCCCATTTACCTGTTAGTGATTTCATACCCTTTGTGCTCATTTTTCAAACTTCTTTTCAACTTTCCTTTATGGCACTTACTGTGTAATAATCTTGTGCAGTATTTGCCACCTGATTTACTCTGCATTCCCCATTTTTCTTGGTTATCTGCAATAAAATCATTGCTTAATTCAGGGAAACTGCAGACTGACATTCGTAATGCATTGGCACTCCACTTTCATAGAGATTTATACTCCAGGAATATGCTTTTTGAAAATTTAATTGCATTTCTGTTTCTCAAGTAAGCCACTTGTTAAAATAAGATCTATTTGACAGCCTGCTTTGTTCTGTAGTGTTGAATTGTGAATGATCAAAATGTAAACTGAAGAAAAGGAAACACTGGAGCATGTTATTTATCATTTTCCCGCATCACTTTTAAGTTGCATACGTTTAAACTCATATCAGCATTTGGCTTGCTGAAAAAGATGGCTAACCTTACCTTAGGACTTTTTTTTCTGCCACACACAGCGTTGTTGAAATGGTTGAGCTTTCTACCACAGTCTCTTGAGCATGACAGTATTTTTCAGTTTTTAAAAGATTGTTGTTCTTACCGAAGGCAGTATTTCCACTGTGGCTTTTTTTTTTTTGTAAGCAATTTTGTTTATAAATGCATCTTTATGTTTGTTTCTTTCTAGGCAGGGATGAGATCCCGAAACCAAGGTGGAGAAAGCTCGTCTAACGGGCACTTCTCCAGTTCCAAGCCTGTCATCAGCCATGCGGAGAATGAAAAACTTCAGGAGGATGCCAAGAAAAAGAACAAACCTCATCGGAAGGAAGATGAGGTCATGGTTTCAGCAACTGTCAAACGGCATTCAAAATCACCTGGTCCTAGTGAGCGAAAGAACAAGAAGTCCATAGAGCTTTCTAAAGAAGACTTGATAAAACTACTCAGTATAATGGAAGGAGAATTGCAGGTAAATTAAACATCTTCTAAACCATATTTTCCGTGTACCTATCTATTTTTAGGTTGTCCAAAGAGCACAGGGCTCAACTAACAGGGACATGCATATTTAAGGCCAAGGACCACAGGGAGTGAGCAGTGGTAGCTGGTGTTTAACAGTCATAGTTTAAAGTACTGCTTTATTTACCACTGCAGCTACCAAAGCAAAACAAATTATAAACACCTGTCAGAGAAACACCTGACAAACAAATGGGCATCTGCAGGTGAGACTGAAAACAACCACAGGGAAATTAGTGGTGGGTGGGAAGAAGGGAGGGGGGAAGACAAGTAAATATAGGGAATGTAATTACAATCATTACTGAAAATATTCAAGAGGCAAATCTTTAAGTCAGGAATACTGAAAATGGACTTAAAATGTCTCCTGGAACTTCTGCATGTTTAGATGTTACCGAGGGCTCAGTCAAAGCTCCACCTGTCCTGTCTAATTTCTGGAGTCCAGTGCTCTGCACGTTCCTTGCCTTTCAAAGATCCATTAGTTTGATTTCCTGGAGCAGTGCTTGCTTGAAAGCTTTCTCAGTTGTCCCGGTTTGCATGTTAATTCAGCCCAGTAGTAAGTCCTTGATGGCAGTCTGCCTGATTTTGCACTTAGCTTGTCCCCAAATGTCCATCCAGTTTTGAGATTCCCTTTCATGCTAATAAATCACTGAACTCTCAGTAGTGTCAGCCTTCAGAGAATTTCAAAGTAAGAAGTTGAAACATGATAGTTCAAAAAGTCAGTATGAAGACTTGTGGCTTTTCAAAACTTATCCCCTTTTGTAGTAGGGCTGCTTGTCAAATTCATACATTCTTTCGGTTGTACTTTAGTGATCTTTTTCACTGAACCTATGGACAAGCAGAAAAAAGTCACCCAACCTGTCTGAAAACATTTTGTCTTAATCCCTTTATTCTAATTAACCATTACCATTTAGCTTTTCATATAAGGCTTGTCTTTCCCCCTGAAACCCACATCCATAACATTATTACTTTAATGTTGAACTTGTTACCATCTAATCTGATCACAAGAAGCAATTGTTCTGTTAATTTCTTTTGTACGTGAGTCACCATTACCACAACTCTGAGATTCCATCTCACTAAGTATCATTAAGTATCACTTTTTCTGAACATAATTCACCTCTAGTTTGTCAGAAACTACTCTCAAGCTACAAGAAGTATGCATTCAAAAGAAATAATTTTGTCAAAGACAGAGAATGGTCATTTTCCAACCAAAAGCTGCAGGGGAAAAAAAAAAAGTAAGAAAATCTGTTGAATGCAATTTTGCAAAGGAAAAAAAGAAATTATCACTAGAGAAAAGTAACCATTTTTATAATGCTTCATTTTACTTTATTCAAAAACTCGTATATATAATTTCCTTAGAGAGAGAGCTAGTGTGCAGCTTCTGTGGTGAAGAGAGCCAAACCTCAATAGAAATGTATCATGCTCGTGTTGTTCAGAAAGATTTACCCTGAAGTCACCTTTGTGGTCTGGAAAGGGGAGGTGAAGAAAGTCACTGATGTTTCCTGTGTGGCAATAAATGTGGTCTTTATTGTTTGAGTAATTCTCCTGTTCTTCACCATACTTTGTGGGGTAGTTACACAACCTTTGAAGAACAGCCCATGTTCTCATTATCCCTATGGGGATGATGGGGATAGGTCCTGGACGACACTTGTAGGAGTTTTCATACAGACAGACCCCAAAGAGATGTTAGGGACTGCTAAAGCTTCCTGGCATGACAGGAGGGTGTGGGGACAACCACACTGGTAGCTGTAGAGTGCATCTGCCTTGCAGCCAGGCAGGGATGAGAGTCATTATTTTTAATCCATAGGGGTTTTTAATTTCATTTCAAAACCCCATTTTAGTTATTTTCCCTGGTACCTGTGTTGACCCATTTCTGAAGTGGGCAAGCTACAGCACTTTGGCTTGAGATGAGAGCCTGGCTTTAACACTACAAATGAAGATGAGCCAAGGAAGACTCCAGCCAAAGTAAATACTCTGGTATTACCTCCTGGCTGTCACAGTGACCTAATGCACTGAGTCATTTCATGGCTTTTTATTTTCAGATCTGTTCAGACATCTCTGGTGGCTGGCTGGCGTTTTGTTGGGCTGACAAATCACACTGCGGGTTTATTTTGAAGCCATTTCAATACTGGCAAAGCAAACATTATCTAGGCATATGTAAGAAGATTTTGTTTTGAGAATAACATCAGGCTGTACCTGTAGGGAGATCCATTCTTTTTCTGAACAAAAAAATGGGATAAAATACCATGACTGTTTACTCAGCCATGAGCAGGGGGCATCTTTTGACTGTGCCACCAGGGTGACACTGCCTTGGAACCCTCAAACGGTGAGCTAAGCCATGGGAGGTAATCTGGTCGTGACAACCATGGGGTTAGCAGGGTAAACTGGTAATGTATTCACATGCATCACGTTCTTAGTTCACTACTTACATCATCTGACGACACAGACCCACACCACATTGCTCTTGGTATCAATATTGAGCACTTTCTTTATGACTTGATGCCCCGGCTCGTCATTTTGAAGGCAAACCTGCCAGAAAACCATGGAGAGATGCCCTGGCAATGATGTTTATGTCACCATTTTTAACTTGATAGGTTTTTAAAATTATAATACCCTCAGGTAGCTTGCTTGTGCTTTAGCTTCTAGAACCAAGTTGGACTCAGCTCTGCCTGTTTTCATGTTTCCTGGCTGGACCCTGTGCATTTACGGAATATAGAGAAGGAAAGCTTTTCATAAACATCTGAGGTCACCATAGCCTATGCCTTATTTTGTAAGAAAATAAAAGGGAAGAAAAAGTATGCAGAAGCTGCGGTGATGAGAATGTGTCCCAACATACATGGCAGGAGAGCTCTTAAGCACAGCCTTTCTGAAGGAGAGTGGGAAGCAAATGAACTGATGACAGGGATTTATTTTAACGGCCTTATAGCTCGGTGGAGTGCATTTTCTCTTGTGAGATCTAACTGCTCACGTGAAAAAAGTAGTGATTACATGGTCTTTAAACCCATATCGAACATATAGTGGCAAAAAAATCTGTGAAGGATTGCTTCCTATACCTGGAAAAAATTTTGATTTTTAAATACTGCAAATCTGGTTTGAAAAGAAAACTTCAAATACCAGTAGAATAAATTAGACCATGAAGGCATGGCATTAATTTGCCTGGTTGTTACAGTGATTTCAGTCAAACCCACATGTGAATATTATTAATTACAGAGCAAGACAGGCAGTGTGGATCTTTACAATGACGACATAATCCTATCTGTGGTTCACAGATTTTTGTCCAATGGCCTATGTATTTGTCCTGGCAGGAATATATTCCCTTTCTGTATGGTTTCTGAGCAGCAGCCATTAATCTTCAGCAATACCAACACTGATTTTCAACATTTCCTGATTGGGGGCCCAAAAGGAAATGAGGAGCAGTATTCCTACATGTTTACGACTCACTCTTTCATTGCATGTTTGGGAAAAAAACCCACAATAATAAAAGTATGTTTCTAAAGACAGCATCCCACTACAAATCATTAGGTTTTTCAAGAAAAATAATTTATTATCCAGATTCTGTGCCTATTGCTGGAGGACAATTTCAGCTTGGGAGACATTTTCCTATATTTCACAGCAATTTAAAAAGGAGCAACTTTTCGACTCGAGGCCTTTATTATAGTCCATGTTTAACTGTGTTTCTCCAGTGCCAACATGGCATTCATCCCCTGCAGCTCAGCCCCCAATTCCCATCGAGGACCCTTGCATGCTTCAGGGCTGAGGGAAATGTTTCCTGAGAGCCTGGCACTTTTGAGGAGCAGAGCTCCTCAGAGCCATGCAGCCGTGGGGTGTAAAGGAAATACACGTTTAGGTGTCAGCTGTACATTTCCTCTGTTGCAGATCTGAGGGTGCAGATGGGCAATATGTGAAATGTGATGTCTTGGGGAGCAGTATGGGTAATATGCAAGTGATATATAAATTAATCACAAGACACAATTTCTGACAAGTCCTCAGACTTCCAAATGGTCTAATGTAACACTGGGTTTGGTTTGATATTTGAAGGGAAACACTGTGTAGCAGATATTCAGAGGTAAACCTATTTATATAGCATCCCACCTTCAAGGGGAGAGACCAAATGACTCTGCTGTCAAAGAAGTCCCTTCCTTATCAGTACTTATCCAAGACTGCATTTACGGGTTAATTTGAGTGCTCACACGAGGTGCCAGAGCAATTTGTTGTAGGGCAGGTATGGGAGGCTGGTTGCTGGTCTTTGAAACAAGATAGTCATGGGGGAAGGAGTTCTCTCATCCAACAGAGACAGGAGGAGCTCACCTTCAGGTGGGCTGCAAGACTTTCTTCTCAGCCTGGGTGGATCAGGGAAAGATTAGCAGAGGATTCTGTGTCTTGTTCTCTCTGATAAGGTCCTTATGAAACACTTAGATACCAGTGGCCACACATCCTGCCACGAGGAAAATCCTCTCTCTTAAAGTCAACTCACATGGAGATAGGTGATAAACTAGTCATTGCATTTTGACACTTTTTAAAGGTATTTTAATATTTTACTGTCTTTCTATCAGAAATCTATGCTTTGTAAATGTAAAGGAAAGGAAAATTCTTTACTGTTTCCTTCTTTCTGCTTCCTACTTTCTTTCCCTTTTGTATGGCTAAATATTATATAATACATTTTATTCTATAATCACGTCGTTCGGTTCTTTTTCCTAAGTTCTAAATTTCCCTATTCACTTTTCTTCCCTTCTTTATTTCTCTAGTTGTGACCTTTTTTCTTACTCTATCTTTTTGTCACTTCTCAACTCAGGCTTTCCTCATCCTTATATTGCAGATGCTTGACTGACCTGAGAATTCCGGAGACAAAAATTGTAGAAGGTGTACTGTATATCAAGTCCCAGCATGGAATTTTTTAGGCAAACACTCCGTTTAACCTTTGTTGTTAACTTAGTAAGCTGTGTTTTAAGACTAAGTGGGTTGTTTACTTTGACTACTCCTACTGGAAAATAGTCCCAGAACTGAAAAGCTTTAATGTTTAGCTAATTTCCCCCTTTTAATTTCTAATGCAATTTTAATTATGTCTAGTGAAACCTTTACGAAACTCTGCTGTACAGTGATCCTGCTTTGAAAGCCCACCTGTCTCCCTCCTGTCTTTAATGCCTGATGTGTTTGTAGAAAGCAGTCTTGCATCCTCCGAGCCTTTGATTTTTCTGTGCTAGCCGTACCACATCCTTTCAGTTTCCTCGAGCAAAACAGGCTCTGGGTGTCTTCCATCACCCCTTGACCAGCAGCAGTCACACCCTGGGTTCACCCTTCTTGGTGTCTGTAGCTGGAACTGCACGTGGTGCTTGCTGTCAGAGAGAGCTCACTGGTGCCTTGTGCATTTGGTTTAATGTTTGCCTTTCTCTTAAGACACAGCATTACTTGGCCTTCCCCTCACTTGTCGATCTGACTAATGTAAGCAAGAGAATTTGACTGTGTAGCTGCTGTTGTGATGTTTTTCTCTCCATCTCTTTCTCCTCTTGCTGCAATGTGTACACTTTCATGCAATGCCTCAAACTGCTTTTGTATTGAATTTTCCAAGATGTGGTAACAACACTGTGAGAGGCACCTAGTTGTTGTTGAGTTAAAAACACTGTACAAACTTCTATGTTCTTCTTCAGTGCCTTTTTTTATACTCTTGCATTAATATCAATAAATATGGATCTGCCTGATCAAGCAAGGAATATGGGATAGATAGGTGGGTAGAAACCAGATGTGTTTCTTGTGCCTGGTACCGAAGTCAGAAGAGAAAGTTGGGGCAAGTTGCCTTGGCACCAGAAAAGCAGCGACGAGAAGGAGTTTTCAAATGGTCATAAGCAAAATAGCACAGATTAACAAGCTGCAGATGAGCCAAGGCAGAAAGAATAGGTAAGGCCAGAGAAAAGTGCATGTAGGGTATCTGCGAAGTTTTGTTGATTGAATTGAAATAGTTTAGGACTTATGAGCATATCATACAGATGAAACACAAATTCCCCAAGAGAAAAACCTCGGCATGTACAGAGCTACAGGGAAAAAGAGAAGACAGGGTTAATGTGAGGAGGGAGAGGTGACTTAAGGAGAATGGAATGAGGGGAAAGAGGCTGGGCAATAGAAGAGAAAGAGTGTAAGCAAAAGGGGAATACAACAGAGATAAATGGAGCCAAGCTAGAGACATGGAAAGTGGGCATAAAAAAGGCAAGAAAATGAAGGGAAAAATGGTATCCACAGTGAAGCAAAATAAGAGCCTAAAAACAAACCCTAAAAATGTCTGGCATATCAGTACAATGAGTTTAAAAATTCTCTCCTCTCTTACTGACCCCTGGTTTGTTTGTGTTTTCCTGGTGAAGAATGCTTTTGCAGCACCAAAAAAAAAAGTTTTCAGACCACAGATGCTCTCTTCTATTTTTATTGAATAATTTATAACCAGAGATTAATTTTGTCCAGAATAGTATGGTTTATTTTCTGTAGCTTACATTCACTGCTATGCAAAGGACAGAACACACCATAGGGGAAAAGAAGAACTTGTCTAGCAAGCCCCAAAATCATAAAACAGAACCCGGCTGTTTTATGAGAGAGAGAAAAAAAAAAAGGTAAGACAGTATACTGAAATATAGTTAAATTATGCTATTTAGGCAATTTCCTGCTCCCTCTGAAATTAAGGGCAGAGTTACTATCAACCATAGCGATGATAGCCATCCATCTCTTTGGTACTAAAATTGCTTTAGAATTACATGTTTTTCAAAGTAATGATCCTCAATAAAATGTCACTGTCACTGGACAGCTGTAGGGTGAAGGCCTCCTTCACAAAGACATTTTAACATCCTTCTCCATCAATGCCTGAGCTGTACTTAACAGAGCTACATCTATTGCGTTGGTTAGGCTTGAAGGATCAGAAGGGAGAGGAATAATTGGCAAGTGTCTCTGACCCACTGAACATCTTATCTAGAATGGAAGGAAGAGTATGAACAGCTCGGGGTTTTTTCCCAAAAATTCTTGGTCTTCTGTTCAAAACAGAACATTATTGCCCACAACCAGCTTTTTAACGTTTTGGTCTTGTTCCTAAGTGATCCTCTCTTGCAAGATTTAAAAATTAATTTTAAATAGCTGATATAATTTGACTATTTATTTTTCTTTTTCTTTACACTTGCTTAATAGAAATTGTATACTCAGTGCAACAGTAATGAAAAAGTTTGCATCTTTTCTCATTTTTCCTAAGAAAAGGTTCACTCTGTGGGAGAGCACATGGCCAATCCTTTTGCAATCAGTGTTAAATGCATGAGCTCTCTGGCTTTAAAATATCTGGGATTCTTTGGAGAGCTTGCAATGAGCATATGTCATAATGCTGTCCAGTACTCTGAGTCACCAGTTGTTAATTTAACATTGCAGTGGTAGATGAATCTGTTTTTATTAACTTTGCTGCCCCAGTTGTGTATTTATTAAGTTTTTGTCTCTCCTTCTCTAGCTGAGGATCAGATAAGCTCTTGAGAGCAAAACAGATTATTTTTCGTCCAAAACAAGCTTTAATAAAAGCAAATATAAGTCTTTACATAATAATTGTGAGAACATGGCTGAGAAAGTGTCTTGTTTCTAGGGTTAAAGGCTCCACCTATTGGTAGACTAAAGAGAGAGAAATGTAACATTTTCACATAGAAAACTGCAGGTCCTACTGAACATCCTGTGTCTTGCCACATTTTACGAAATTGCTGGCTTGAGTGCAGAATTTTGTATGATGTCCAAAATAAAGTGAACTCAGTGACTTATTTCAGAGGGTTGTGCAGATGAGACACCCAAAATGATGCACTGCTGAGGGAGGCACTATGAAGGGAAGTCCTTTCCTGAGACAGGAAGGGTTTGGATTTTGCAAGTGATGTCTTTCTTATCCTGGAAATTATTGGTTTTCTTTGAAAAAAATTAGCATCAATTCTTCCATGCCAGAAAAACGAGTGGAACTGAACTAACTCCAATACAGTTGCATGGTAACTTCTAGACATTTGTCACCTTCAAGTTTAAACAAGTCAGAAAGAGAAATATTGATGTGGCTTCATAATGAAACCCCAATTTTCCAGCATTGGCTCAGGCAATCTCAGCAGCTCAGGTAAAATAGCATTTTGAAGGGCTTCAGAGTCATTCCTGGAAACGCAGTGGGAGGATGGAGAGGGGAAAGGATGTCCAGCTGGGGCTTGGGGAGGGCAAAGGGAAGGACAGACACTGGGGAGAATCAGGGGGATTTTGGAGACTACTGGAAGCTGTGAGGGCATCGTGGGCATGGCTGGGAGCTCTCACTCTGTGCCTTTCACTGCCCACCCTCTCCAGTTGCTTCACATCAAGAGTCTCGTGCCGCTTCCCTCGTTCCCTCTGGCAACTCCTCCATTCAAATAATTGGCTGAGCTGGTGAGTGCTTGCTGCAATGCAGTCCTACTGTTCTTGCCCATTCACCAGCCACCAGTAACTTGAATGCACATTGTGTAGCACGGAGTACTCAAAAACATCTTGTTGAAGCCAACAGAATGCTTGGACAAGAGAGAAAGTTGTGTATACAGTTTATTACACATGTACACACACTTAGGTCTGTTAGTGCCCCACATGCTCCTGTCTCCACAGAGGAGGCAGAAGGATTGCCTCTGACTTCATCGTCCTGGTGGATACAGCCCTGCTGGCTCCAGCTTGTCTTGCTCCATCCTGCTCCTTGTGTGCTTGTTCCTGCCAGAAGGCAGCAAGACCACTGTGGAAAAAAAAATGTCTGGGCTAATTTGTTCCTCTTGGAGACGGGGTGCTCACAGCAGCAGCTTCAAGTGCATCCCTGAAATTCAGGTCAGAGCACCTAATTTCAGATGCTTCTGTTCCTTATACCATCAATGTAGCACTTGCAAAGAGCGATTTAGACAAGTCACATGTCTAATGAAGATACTTTTTAGTTTCCAATGGATTTCAACAAATTGGATGATCGTATAGAAGAACATGAACCTGGAGGAAATAAAAGAAGGTAACAAATGGGGGAAAATTAATAGGAGAACAATTATAGCAATGTTAGAGTGCCATATTTTTTGTAGCATTCATAGCATATCTAGATCTTCTATATACTTGGGAATTACATCTCATTCATGAGAAATATTATTTCCTTTATGGAATGGAAATTGGAGCATGGTGGGGTTAATTTTCTGTGTGAAGCATAAGGTCCATGATCCATGGATCTCTTGTGTCTTGGTCTAGACTTGCTAATAGGGCCAGATGATAACAGAAGAAAGAGGAAAAGAAATGCTTTTTCTGTTATTGCCCTTTCATTAGTCACTTTTTTTTCCCTCTTAAAGAGCTGCTAACTGATCACAAAATAAGTTCTGGTTACAAAAGGAACACGGCAACTTGATGGCTAGTTGGCTCCGTCTGTGGTTTCTGCTTGCTGCTGGGCTTCAGGTCATGTGAAAAACATTATATAGTTAATGTTGGCTGAGACAAAAGCTCTATGACTGGATACAGCAAACCCAAACCAGCGGGTTTAGCCATTGTGAGGCATGGCTGGAGCATGTAGAACATATCCCAACATGCAGATTCACGCACGTAACTTGACAGTGACCCCTCGCCTTGGTGTCTCTGTGCTGGCTGGATCATGACACTGTAACTCTATATGCTGCAGCAACTGCCCCACGGTTTGGTAATATCAAGCAAAGCACTCTTTCAGTGTGAAAAGACAAGACAGACCATAACAATTCTGAAAACATCAAGCAGTGTGGAGTTAATACTTCTCAGGGCCTTGCCATGGGAATTTTGCTGGCTGTGGCCCAGACTACAGATAATTAATTATGTCAGTGAAAGGCTCTGGTGGCCTGTTTTCTTCAGAAAAAAAGTGACATCATCCATGGAGCGCTCTGGCAATAAAGCAGAACAAAGCTGTGTGGGCAGGAAATAACAGACAGATGTCTTCTAGCACTCATTTGATCTGTTTCGAAGCTTGCTGGAAGAAGTAATACATTGCTCAGTGCTGCTTCTCCTCAGCTCTGCAATCTTTAGCAGGGACTTTTTCAAACATAAGAGGCCAAATTAATTTCTGATGCAATTCTTCTGGAGCCACTTCAGAAGATTTATGCAGTGGATGAGCTGGTCTGTCATGTGCCTCTTCTCCAGTATTGATTTTAGAAGAGCTTTCTGAGTTATCACTGAAAGATAGTGCACAGTAAAATTAAATACAGGGTATAGCTCCAAAGGCTTCATACAAGGCCAGAAAGTTCTGCACGGTGTGGAGAACCCAGGACAGTTCTGTTTAATATCCTCAGGGTCATGAGGGATCATTTGTATTTCTGGAGGTATAGTTCATTTACCCTTTGTACAAAATCAACAATCAGCAATGGTCACTTTCCATCACTGAAGTAATCTCTTCACCTCCAGAGTACCTCGTGTACCTAGACTTGAATGCAGAAAAGTTAAAACAAATTCATGCAAGTGAAATCCACAGTTTCAAGTATTAGGAAATTAAGCTAAGATGAAAGGTGAGAAAAAAACTTTGCTGTACATAAAGTCTTCCTTGCAAGAAAAACTATGTATTCATGTTGCTGGTGCAGCCTTACTTTGACTCCAGTGTGCAGTTTTGGTGCCACAATATGAGAAGCTATTAGGGTGTGTCCAAAAGACAGCTATGAGGATGGTGAAGGGTTTAGAGGGGAAACCACAGAGGTGCTGGAGCCCCTTGGTTTGTTCAGTCGGGAGGAGATCTCATCACAGTCTACAACTTCCTCATGAGGGGAAGAGGAGGTGCAGGCACTGATCTCTTCTCTGTGGTGACCAGTGACAGCACCCGAGGGAATGGCCTGAAGCTGTGTCAGGGAGGTTTAGGTTGGATATCAGGAAAAGGTTCTTCACCCAGAGGGTGTTTGGGCACTGGAACAGGCTCCCCAGGGAAGTGGTCACAGCACCAGCCTGGCAGAGTTCAAGAAGTGTTAGGACAATGCTCTCAGGCTCTCAGGGCTGTCCTGTGCAGGGCCAGGATTTGGACTTGAGGATTCCTGTGGGTCCCTTCCAACTCAGGATTTCTATTATTCTATGATTTTATGTAATTAGCCAGCATTTTGCATGGCTAGCATCACTGAGTGAGTGATACAAACAAGGCCACTTCAGATATCTGGTATAGGAGAGAAAAATATTAATTGAGTTTTTAGCAAAAAGGAGCTTTGTATGACACAACATGCAGGAGAGCATCTGACCTCCCTGCTTTGACACATGCTTTGTACAGTAAGCGTAACTCTTCTGGAAGGCAAATTGCTACCAAGTCATCGTAGCAGTATGAAGGGCGAGAGTGAGCAATCAGGCCTTTAACAAAAGCGTCATTCCAGCAGTCAGGAGTAGTTTTTATTATGTTCTGCATACATATTTATAGTATTATGACACAAAATTAAGCAAGTGCACTTTCCTTCTAATTATTTTTGTTTCCTCCTAAGATAAGAAAGAAAGGAAGTTACTGGTCTTAAACAGGGACTAGTGGATTAGTGCTAGGAAAGTTTTTCAGATACAGGTGTTTGAGTATACCTGCCTGAAGATGCTTTCTTTCATTAAAGTCAACTAGCCAAGCCAGTGATATCCATTTTCTGAGTTCTCTAATGGAACTTTTCAGAAATAAGGCTGTTCCTGCCCTGATGGCAACACAGCACGTCCTGGATAGCACAGAAAGCAGTGTGAGAACATTCTCCCGATCTCCCTCTGGATGCCTTGAGTGTGATGTTTATTAACTCTGGGTGAAACATTTGTAAAGCCTACTGGCATTTAGGAAATCAGTCACTGGTAAGACCCCAACATTACATGGATAACCTGTGACCTTATCTAGTTTCGGATGCTGAACAGAGCAGCTGTTGCGCTATAAATAACCTGAACTGTGTGCAATGCAAGGAACAACAACACAAGTAGAAGTAAAGGTTCCTGTCTGTGGTTTCATAGTTATTTTTTGTCATTAATCACTGGCAAGAAAAATACAACTTCATAAATATTAAACATCTGCTACTTAGTGCACTTCCTTGTGTAGGTATAACAAAGTGTCTTCATAACCAGGAAAGAAATACTCAAAAGCTGGAAATATCAGATTGCCCAAATATTACATAATTGCATTTCTTGTAAATGCTACTCCCGCTCCTGCGTTTTCAAAACTTCTTTCATCTAATTAAGAGGATTGTTGTCGTGTTACTGAAATATTGAGATTTCTCTGAAGTAGTTAGATGTAAAGTAGTCAGATGCCTCCAAACATGGAGCTGTGAAGGTAATAGTTACCAGTAACCGATTTTGAGGGAGACACACTACGAATTTGCAGGAAGGCTACTTACTAAAAAAAAAAAATCAGGAGAAGAGTTTAGGAAATGTACTGGCAAATGATCTTGAGCTGGGTTTTACTCTTAGCTGACAGTGATTACTTCGACTCCATTCAGCTCATCTTGAATACAACTGAATTTTTTTCCCGATTTACTAGATGCCTTATATGAAACGGGTTTGATCAGTTCAGTCCCATTTCCCAGGTGACAAATGGCCTGTGGCAAAAATTCCCCGTTTAGTGGGTGCTGAGTTTTGTCAGCAGGCTCATGGGAGAGGCCAAAGACTGTGGGAATGGGGAGAGAGGGCTGTAGTAAATTGGCAGGGCAGGGCATGAGGAGGAAGCACGTCTGAACGCCCGGCTTGTGTAACAGTCTTTCCATTGACCGAGAATCTGGTTGCTAGGCTGCCGGACCCCTTTTACAAGCAGCAGAGTCATGCCATTGTTTCCTAAAAGGTTTCAATTTTATGCAGGAACCTCTTTACATCCTTTCTATATCTTTAAAATATTTTACTAGGCACGTAGTAAAGCGAGGTTTGGAACACAGCCCCCTGCTCCACTCAAGTCGGTGAGCAAAAGAAAGTCCTTCTACTTTATTCTGCCAAAAAGTGAGTGTTTCAGGGTAGCCCTGCGATGAGTGGGCTCACGTCAGCCTTCCATCTGGGCAAGTAGCATGTGTTCATGAGAGAAGGGGAGCATTGTCTTGGATTTCCCAGGTAGTAACGCAGACCCCACCTCTTAGGTCAGTGCACTCATGAGCGGGGAATAGAGGGGAGGGAAAGGAGAGCAGGCAAAACTTTGTGGGATAGCAGTTCTCCACGGCACTTCAGCCCCTCCATGGATGTACTCAAGAACTGAGGTCATCAGCCTTTAGATTTTGGCACCTCCAGTAAGCATAAAACAAGACTTAGACAGAGTTCAACTTTGCAGTTCCTCTATCAGCAGGAGGAACTCAAAGAGTTAAATTAGTACGTCTTTAATCTGCCTCTATTGCTCCTACTGCTTAGAGAATAAGGCACTTGGGACACTTCATTGATGGAAAAGTCTCCTTATTTTCAAGAAGACACAATCTGAACAGTATAGATAGAAAGTTAGCTTGGAGTTTTCTGTAGGACAATTGAAGTAATGAAAAACCAATAAAAGTAAATGTTTTAAATTCTGTATTTTGACTTTAAAGAGCTTCTCTGACTAATTGCAGTCTTCTGGACTTCTGCAAATAAGTTTCATTGTGTTACAAGCTGTTGCAATATGTGGTCTTCTCAAGCCTGGATGCTCTTTCTCATCACAGCACCAACAAAACAAAACAAAAACAGGACTTGAGAGATGGTTTTCATGTGCCAAACACCATGTTCCTTCTACCAAAACAGCTAAAGACTGTTCTCTGGGTTTTATATGCAAGTTTACTTGCAGTTTGAAATATCTTCCTTGTGTTTGTCTCCTAGCTTACGATTTACACAAAACAGCATTGTGCTTTGGGACAAGCAGTAGATGTCCATCAGCAGAAACAGCTTGCCAGCAAAGTCCCCTCTTCTTAGCTAGGGCCCCCCACTTTAAACCTCTCATGCCTCTTTGCAGGCATGAATTTTGAAGTAGCCTCAGTGTTCTTTTGCATGATTATTCTGACTTGTTTTCTGAAAATAGTCTGTTTCCTGCAGATCACTATACATTGGAAGAAAACATCTCTATCTGACCTCTCTTCTAGTTGTTTCAGGGGAAAATTTTTCATTTGGAGAAACATGAAATCACAAGATACACAGGCATGCTGTTTCAGCTCCTTCCCTCTATATTATCCTGAGGAGTTTCAGAGAGACTTCACTGGAATTAACAAACCTCAAGGCTGATGGAAGGTTAGGTCATTGCCTGGATATCTCCCTGACCAAGGCTAGCTGCCCTTCAGAAGCTCCCTGATGGAGCTTGTTTCCGATCAAATAAAAGCAAATCTGTCTCCAGTTTATTATTAGCATTAGGTTCCTTTTTTGGTCCAGTGCTTCCTAGCAACGTGTGTGTCTGTTTGTCAGTTTGTTTTTCACAAACTGTTATCATAACTGAAACAGAGTACTTGGTGAATTAACCAATGCCCTCGGAAAGATAAGGATAGGAGAAATGGCTGAGCCCGGAAAAGGCAGAAGGCACCTTGCCACATCAACACCATTCAAATCCGGAGGGCCAGCAGAGTGCAGGGTCCCCAAAAAGGGGTACAGGAGAGGGCAGCTGACTCTGCTCCTGGGGATGGTGCTACCCAGCCTGATTCTGGGCGAGGTACCCTCCCCATGGGCTGCAGAAAGGGGGGTTCAGTGCTGACAGTCCTACCCTGTCCCCTTGGAGATAGGTATGTCACTGCTTCCCTTTAAAGATAAATCAATTAATAGATTTTTTTATTCAAAGCTCTGAACTGAGCTAGGGCACCTATTTTCTTTCTTGGGGTGTTAGTTCCTCCATTCAGCATCATCCACTCCCCTGGCTTGACTCCCTCTGGCTTTTGGGGGACCCAAACCTGCAGCATCCAGAAGCCTTTCTTAGCTAGCGGGGCCATTCTTAGCTGTTTCAGGGACTCTTATTCCTACTCCCTTGTGCTAAAGTTGCTCCATTTTAATTGTGAGTGATGACAGACTAATGAGGCCTGAAGGAAAGTCAGGCAGTGCACAACTGAACAGGGGCCGGGGCACTCGCTGGGCAGAGCAGCTGCCTCCAGCAGCTATTTCTGTATCAAATAACCATTGCAGGGACTGGAGTCCAGCTCTTTGCTCTGCCTATTCACAGTGTTAAATCACCAATCCCGAGCTGTCTCTGTCTGCTCTGCCTAGCCCTGTCAGTGTTTATGCCATCCAGGGCCCAACAGCTTCAACATGAGAGAATGAACTCATCTTCCCTCCTAAATAGCTTAGGGCCTGAGGTGTGCCTGTCCCTGAGGAATGGGCCGTGTGGAGCCTGAAGCTTTGTGTGCTGAGGATCAAAACAAAAAGATGTTTCAGCATGATGGGCTGTGTCCCTTGGTGCAGAGGGTAGAAGGGAGCTGCTCCCTCATCCCTCCGTGTTCGTGCTCCCTTTGCACAGTGCTCTCCCTGAGCATGCCTGGCACAGGGCCCCTGCTTTGAGGCACACAGCAGGATACCAAATTAGCTCATTGGGACAGGATGAAGGTATGCCCTCCAAACTGCCTCTTCCCAAAAGGGCTTAAGACAACACATCATAAAATCTGGATATTTAGAAATCCCTTCATACTCCCATGCTATCCTATTGGACTTTTAAGGGCTTTTTCTTCAATATAGAAACATTGGCCTCATGGTGATGAAGACACTAAGA
Source organism: Mohoua ochrocephala (assembly GCA_013398855.1). Classification (NCBI taxonomy): domain Eukaryota; kingdom Metazoa; phylum Chordata; class Aves; order Passeriformes; family Acanthizidae; genus Mohoua; species Mohoua ochrocephala. The sequence goes on along the minus strand of VZTA01016267.1, from coordinate 82,428 downwards.
CATCTGTTATTTCTACAGGGATAGAATAAAGTAATACATTCACAAACCTGTCTAGGACTTTCCTAAAATAATATTTTTCCTGTACTGAGAGTGGCACAGTCTCAGGATGTGATGTAGTGAGGTGTACACACTCTTCTGCCTTTCTTTGGGACTAGCTCACATAATTCACTTAGTTGTAACATCCATGAGTGATGAACCTTTCCTACTCTCATTTTGAAATAACATGAATACCATTCCGATTTGTATTTTATGTCTTGCAGACACGTGCAAAGATTTTACTTAAGGTTACAAAATGTTATACAGTGTAATTGGGCTAGTTCTTAATTAGATGGCATGATCTTTGCCTCAAGTTCATCATTTATTTTCATGTTAGACTATTTTAAATGAAAAAAAAAATTAAAGGGTCTTTGCCATTTCCCAAAATTATTTTCTTGCTCATTTTAAAAACAGGTGGTTTTGTAGAGCTGTGATGCCTCTATGGTTCTGGGCAAAGATTTAAGATTTGCTACAGGGATGAATTGAATGCTGTTAGGAATGGCATGGAAAAGCGTGAAGAGCTGGTCAGTTCATAAATCTTAAAACAGCCATTGCTTACATAGGGGCAGGATTTGTAAAGGATTTTTTTCCTGAAATGTCTGAACCTTTCCTTAGCCCTTAATTTACTTCCCAAGCTCACATGGGTTGTCATAGAGGCAGGCAAGAGAAAAATGCCCGTACTCTTCTGCTCCTCCATCCGTGTGCACTTGTGGGAAAGATGCTCTCCAAGGAATCCAAGAGCTCCCTTCTGCCTACCAAAAACTTGCAGGTTTTACAGTCCCTCCCTGGACCATGGCCTCATAAACATGTCTTGAAAGACAAGCAGGTGCCCTGCCCCCATTTTACAGATGGCTTAACAGGTGTTGGCAAGTATCATTAGAAACAGAGCCCTGGCTTAATGCTTGTCCACAGCATAGCCCTAAAATGCTCCTTATTCATGGCCAGATGGCCTTGCAGAGCTGTCTGGTCATGCCCAGACGTTTGCTCATGCTGCCTGAAACTGGGGGCTTCCACCTGGGGCAGGAGCAGGAGCTGGGCCCCGGGCTGCCCTTGGCCACAGGTGCACCCCTGCTCCCAGCCCGGCCCCTCCCAGCACAGCCATCCTCCACTGCTGGGAAGATGTGCTCCGACTTTCCATGTCTGACACCAGTTATGCTGGTTACCTGAGGTCTGCAACATGTCTAGGACTTTGTTTAAATAAAAAAACCTAAAAAAAGACTATTTTAGAAGTTACATGAAAAGAGTATTTAGTCACAAATTCAGGTAGGGAGTGACTAGGAAGTAGCTGTCTGAGAAATATTAGTTCAGCTCACTGGTGCTGCTTGTTCGACTCATTTCCTTATCCCCTTCAGGGAACGGCATGGGCAACAAATAAGATCCAGTATATGAAGAATAATGATGTTCCCTGGCTATAGTTGCAACTCAGATAAAAATTCATAGCATTCAAATGTAATGTCATGCAGGAACAGAATAATTCATCCCTTAAAGGACAATATTTGTATTGCACAGTTCACGCTTACTCTGATATCTCCCAAAATTTTTATATTTGCATTGACAGCCTGTCATTTTTCCAATTTATTTTATTTTCCTGTATGCAGTCTGTACATATGAAATACCCCTATTTTCCCTGCGTTCCCTGTTGGTTAATAGGTTGACTTATGGTAGTGATTTGCAATATTACAGGCAAGGGAGGATGTGATCCACATGCTGAAGACAGAGAAAACCAAACCTGAAGTTTTAGAAGCTCATTATGGGTCTGCAACTCCAGAGAATGTGCTTCGAGTGCTACACAGGGATGCCATCCTTGCCCAAGAAAAGTCTATAGGGGAAGACGTCTATGAGAAACCAATTTCAGAGGTAACAGCTTCTTGATTGACAACATTATGTCTGTGCAGGGGGAAGCCTAACCAGAAGTGAGACTCCCATTTCTTTTGGATGTGTGCAAAGCATGCAAGAGGATAACACAGCATTTGTACACTGAAAACAAAAGCTTGTTCACTCATATGCAGAATAATTTGTAAGCGCAGTCAGTGGATTTGAACACAAACCCTAAAGAGGTTGGATGCTTCCTAGGTCTGGTGCTGTTAAGCAAGACCAAAATCTTTGGGTGTTAAATTTCTGGTTTTTAAATGCCTTTCAGTTACAGGCTTCAACCTCTACTGCTCACAGCACTGGTAACTACTCTTTGATTTTCTTGGCATAGTAGAACACTGTCATGAGGGTAGTTAAGAAAAGAAGACCTTTGGAAATTGACTTTGACCATATTTATGGGATCATAAATCCATATCCATTTTACGTCACTTACACTCCAGGACTGCAAAGTCAGCTCAGCTCCTAAAGGAGACTTATAGGACTCCTCGCTTTAAAACTTAAGCAATAAATGAATGTTGAGTAGACCTGAGAATTAGAGTAGACCTGAGAATGTCTGAGGCCAGCGTGAATGCCAAAATAAACAGCCATTGCTCCTGTTCATACTTTCATAACAGTCCAGGTCATGGGGAAGGAGCATGCAACAACATACAATATAAAATACTATAGTGCCTGTCCAAATCTTCATAGTTCATGCAATTAGAACATTTAGTTCTCCTGTTCACCAGGAGTTGTGTCTACCATGGGATATCTTTGTGCTGTGTATTCTCATTGAAGAGTCTCCTGGAATTTTTGGGATGATAGTAAATAAGGAAATCAAACCTTAGTATGTGGGAGCATACATAAAATACTGTCAAACAAGATCAAAAAGAGCTTAGCAAGGCCTTTTTCTAAAAAATCTGATAATTTGACAGGGACTTCAGTGTAAAACTTTTTGTCATGTGCAGATTCACAAGGCTTATGTTGAAATAAAAGAGAAAAATTAAGTGCAAAAGATCTACTCTCAAAAGCTGAACCCAAACTGGCTCTTTTATAAATGACTGTTTCACTTTGACTGCTATGGGCAGCTTTTGGGGGGAAAATGCCATGGTCCTCCTGCTCTCTTATTTCCCTCGGTTTGCTGAGATACCCTGTGAAACAACACAGGGGCAGCTGGGGCTGTGGAAGATGAGATTCTCACAGGGTAAGGGTTGGGGGTGAGCAGAGCAGGCTCTGCCAGCCACCGTGCCAGGTGCAGGCAACCAGACAAGTACCAAGGCTGAAGGCTGCTTTGGCAGGGAGGAGGCTGGAGTTTGTCATCTGCACCCAAGAAACAGCAAAAGGAGCAACATGAATAGCTGTGGTGGATTTGGAATGCCCTGGCAACTTTTTAGATACACCTCCCTGGTTTTAATGTCTGTTTGAACAATAATTGGAATATTAAATTAATTAAAAAATGAAGAAGACAAAAAAGGTAAAGGGTTGTGTATAAAGAAAGAGAATTTCTGTCAAAAAACAGGCTGAGGGGAAACCCCTAGGTCTATAATCAATTGTATTTGGTAATGTAAAACTGAATCTGGACTGAATCTAAATAATTTGGATCTTTTGTCTCAGCAGTCTTACAGGTGTGTTAAAGATGCATAACTCAAATTTCAGCCTTCAGACTACACTTTATGCTCCACATGCAAGTGTCTAGTCCCCATACAGGTGTGTGAACTCAGACTCCCAGGATCTCAGGTCTGAGCTACAGCTTTTTCCCCTTGAAATGAAGAAAGTGAGCACAGCACCTCACCACAGGGGAAATTCTGCACTGCAACAATATTATTTGTTACCCTAAAGCTAAGTAAAGTTCTGTCCTTTGTGTATCTGAAAACCGTGCAAATGTTTATTGCTAATATGTCATCCAAATAAATCGTTACTTTCACGGGGCAGTTATTCTTATTTCTAGTCACTGCTTTATGTAAAACCCAAGACATAAAATTACGGGACTTGCATTTACCAAACACAACATTGTTGGTTAATAAATCAGATGAAGTAAGCAAGGAGACCTTTAAAACAGTCTGTTCTCCTTTCCTACGATCCAGCTGGACAGACTTGAAGAAAAGCAGAAAGAGACGTATCGGCGCATGCTGGAACAGCTCCTGTTGGCAGAAAAGTGCCATCGTCGCACAGTTTACGAGTTAGAAAACGAGAAACATAAACACACAGATTACATGAACAAGAGCGATGACTTTACCAACCTCTTGGAACAGGAGCGGGAGAGGTGAGTGCAAAGACTACCCCCAGTGTCCCAGTGCTTGTCCCTTCACCAGTGACACGGCCTGGTATTTTCTGTGTTTAAATGACACTAAACTTATGTGTAAAATATCTGTAAATGTCGGTCCACTCATGTCATTTGTAAGTATGTTACTGTGCAAGTCTGGAGCTGGAGGAACACCACTGAATGTTCCTGTAGTGTGAGCTTGAATTAAGAAACAAATTTGTTTTGAATTAGTCATGCCCACTTTGGGTTCACCTCCAGGTAGCTTTTGATCAGATGTTATTTATGTTGGCTAAGTTTGGGACTGGCTTGCTTAGCTGAGCGCTAAGCTTTGTGAAGGATGGAGCACTGTTGTCACAGCAGGAGGGCAGGGAAAGGAAAACCACAACACACATTAGGATACTGGCACACAAGTGGTGGGACTCTGCCATGCCCTTTGCATTTAGGCTCGCGAAGTCGCACACCATTTGCATTCTTTTTCATATTTTTGAAGACGCATGCCTCAGGCAAGTTATCTTTCCCCTGGAAGAAAATGTTAGCATGCATTACAAAATGTGGCCATCCTGCGGTGCACTATCTGCAGTGCTCATCTCACAGTCTCATACACCCCACATTTCTTTTTTTCAAGTGTTGATCCTGCTTGTTGGACAAGTAACTTGCTCTCTGTGTCTCTAAGAAAAGGAAGATCACCCACCTTAGCTGAAGACCGAGCACTCAGCAACAGCCTCAGTTTTCAATATGAAATTTTTGTGCTTACACCAAATTGCTGAAATCAATCCATGTTGTGTTTCTTTTTTTTTTTTTAAAGGAAGGGCTCTAAGGAAAATACTTAAGGCAAGTTCAAAGAAGAAATGCTTTTGAGGAAACCACAGGCTTGTGGCAGACATTTGCAAAAAGCCAGGAGCGAAACTGCTTAGTGTATTTCCTGAACTCAGTTCAGCGCCAGCTTTGAGTAGGTGGCACATGAGCTACAGTGATCGTATTTGCTGGTTTTGGTTTTTTTCTGTCTTTATTTTCCTGGGTTGACTGGCAAACTTTAAAGAAAAAAAATGCTTCTGCACCTTAGCAAATAGTAGAAAATGAAAATGTAAAAATAAATATGTTTTAAGAAATAAAAAATGTTCTATTTTCAAGTAAGTAGCAACTTCACATCTGATTCTCATAGATGACATTTTGTCTCTGTGCTGAACATCCACGTATGTGTGGACATGCAGCCACTAAAATGCTACAAAAGTGGTATTAAAATACCATTTACATTTGTCGTTACATTTTTACATTCACATTAATTTGACAATTGTTGCCTTCTTATTATTCCCTCTCAATTTGTGAAGGCCGCTAAATAGTCTACTATTATGACCTGGGTTGAATTTACATCCTTTAATGAAGTGATTAAAGAGCTTTTCATCTTACTACTGCCAAGATATCAAGTCTCATATCTGTGGGCATTTTCTCTTACCCTTCCTGCTCACTCAAACTTCAAGTTTTCTACATTCTACAATTTTTGGAAAAACAGCGATAAGAAAAGGAAAATTTGAATTTGAATTTCTCTTGAAAGCAGATCTTTAAGAGCAACTAAATCCACTGGCTTTAGTCACCAGTGCCTCTGTACTGGTGGCTGCAGGGGAATAATTGCAGTGCTGAAGCCCTTTTGATTTATGTTGAGTAACACCAGAAATCTGATGTTTGCTATCTAATCCACTTTGTTTGTCTATGACACGAATTCGTTTCAAGTTAGTAGTGACCAAGCAGAGAGAACATGGCATGTAGCTAAACATAGAAAACCAAGATGCTCGTACCTCCCTCTTCAGGGCCTCCTCTCAGATCACTTACAGAGCAGATTAGCAAAATCAGGACGGGCTGGAAACCACTCATTAGCATAAAGTCTTAAACAATCTCAACTTCTTACCTTTGTTTTCTGAGCGCACAGGAAACTGAGACTGCACCCACGTCTTTGTAGTAATAAAAACTAGAAGTAGTATTGTTTGAGGGCTATATTCACAAAGAAAGAGAGGGTGATAGGATGACTTCTTAGGAAAGCCCCAAAGTGGTAGTAGATTTTGTCAAAAAGAAAGAGTTTGAAGTGGAAAAATTAAGTTGCAACAGATTAAAGCATACAAGAAACTCATACTCAATCTGCATATTGGGACAGAGAACTGACCTGCCCAAAGGCATTTTTTAAGGTCCTGAATAGGCATTCTTGTTTTATAAGTACCACTATACATATAATTCATTTTACTGTGGTGCTTTGAGGGTTATTTTATTAAGAGCTGAACAGACTTGTAGTCTCCATGAAAACGAAAAGGGACACAGAGTTGAACTTTGCCCGTCAGCCACTCTGCTGCACTCGCAGTTATAATGTTAATGAGACAGGGTGAGCCAGAGGAAGAACAGTGCTGCAGGATGGCCATCTCACAGCAGTCTGCTACAATGAGAGAAGTAATAACTTCTGTCCCGGATCTAAGTAATTTCAGTAATTTCTTTCCTCGCAGTATTTTATCAATCTTTCCTAACCATTGTTGTCTACATCAACTTTCGCAGGCCACATCTGCTTTTGCTGTCTTGTGAAAGCTTGAACAAAGCAAAAAGGGAATTCTTTAAGAGCAGAAATATGCCTCAGTTCTAATGTACGTCTAACACTCTCTTAATGTATTTACTTTGGAATTTTTTTTTACTTGTGCTTTTATACATTATCTCTAATCCATCTAGAACAACATGATATGAAAGCAAACAGTTCCTATGAGTGACTAATTATTAGGTCAGCCTCACACAGGAAGGAAGTAACAGGAAAACATGATTTGTCAAGAATAATGACGCATGAAAAGTATAAAAAAGAGAAAACTCTGCACTGGGATATTCAAAATAGGGGCGGAGGGGTAAACGGAGAAGGCTAAAGGGCCTCACTGTTGGCGTTGGCTCTGCGAGACCAAGTGCAACTGACCTGAGGAGAGATTGTGGAAAAGGTTGGCATGTTACAAGAAAAGAGTAGTGATGACCATTGGCCAGGTGGAGATGAAAGAAATCTGGTACTTTTAGTGGAAGGTGCTTCTACAGACATGGTGGCTGAAGCGTTTTGCAAATTCCCCTATAGCATGCTATAATAGTATCTAACAATGTTTGAAACTATGGACAGTATTTTCTATTTTTCTATGCAATCAAATTTCCCTTTTCAATGCTTGCCCACCTCAGCTGCTGCTCCTCTAACATCAAGCTGTCCTTGGGCATCTCCGATCCCGGAGAATGCGAAAGCAGCCATCCTCCTGGAGTCTCCTGAGGAGGCTGAGGAATACGGAGAAGAGCTGAAGGCCCCCAGGCCCCCTCAAAGACTTGGATGACAGATGGTGGTGTAAGGAGTCTCTGGTCTGACAGGTGGAGAACGAAGGGTCTGGTCAGAACTGCATTGACACTGTGGCTTGGAGAGGGCTCTTGGAGAGCAGCAGACCAGGTATCAGCAGCCTCAGGGATAAAATCAGTCTTCCCAGCACAGGCACCCTCATGAACTTCAGCCGTGCTTTGAGGACGGAGCTGGTGGCATGACTTTGGGCTGAGCTGGGCACAGCTAAACCAGCTGTTGGTACTTCACTACCCCAAAAATTCTTGTGTAAAGCAGGCTTAACATGAAATTGTACTTGGCTGTTCTCTGTGCTGCCTCGTCCCAGCGCTCTTGCCTTCCCTTTTAGGGAACTGGGGGCAGGGTGGGGGGGGGAAATCTTTAGTTTATCAATTATACACCTTTTCAATTGATCAGAAGGGCTTTTTTTTCTGGTGGAAAAGGGTAGAGATCTTTGTAATGTCAGCACTTCTTCGATGTTTTGAGCGACTTGGGAGATGAGGTTTAAAATGCTGACATTTTTAGAGGTGCTAATCTCTGAAAATTTTTTCTTGGGCCCTTCTTGTAATCCTATTGGTTGACAGCACATTTTGTTGCTATTAAAAGCAGTGGAAAGCTCCCATTGATTTTAATGGTTCAGGAAGAGGCTTTGAGGTGAGGACCACTGAGCCAGTCCTGCCATCCACGATGGATAGAAGAAATAGCCTGAAAGCCTGCAAAAATGGGGGGAGGAGGGAATTTCTTTTATATGCACGGGATGTGGGTTGCCGAATAGAGGGTGCGATGTGGCAGAAAGGCTTTGTTGGAGCTCTGTTATGGGGGATCAGTGTGACTGCTTTGTGAGCAATTTGATCATTTCCAGCGTGATCCCTGAGACTGCTGGGACTCTGTCACCCCACCACACAATGGATCCGTAAATAGACACCCAGTATCTCAGTGTTGTCTTTGCTAAAGGATGGATATTATGTTTTATTGTAAGACTTCACTGAAGTGATGAGGATTTAATATTGGTTCTTGCTTTCCTCAGTGCTTCAAATTATTCTTTACCACCACTGCGAGCGTTCTCAGTGCACTGAAGCATTTCACGTTTTCCTCAACGGCGAGGCTGAGGATTCAGTCTGTACTTCCTAAGCACTGCCCTGCTAAATCTGGTTTTAGTTAAACCCTCTTTTTGAAGTACATGGCCATAATTAGATCTGCCTAGAGGAGACAGCAAGACTGTGACCCCAGATCTTTCCTCCACAAAGTTCCCTTTCAGTCTTCACGTAAAATTGTCTCCTCTTTGCCTCCCCCATCGCAGCACCCCCAGCAAGGAATGCACTGGCAAGTCCCTCGGAGGTCTGTGATAATACATTCCTCTCGGCTTCAGTCATGCTGGCACCGAGATGCTCTTGGCTGCTCTGCTGGTGATGTAATTCTGGGCCCACATCACCTGCAAAGGAAACTGATCTGTGAGCAATAAAGCACACAGCCCTTTTGAAACAAAAATGGGAGTGTTGATGTTAACAAGTTTTTAAGCTCCTTTTTTCCCCCCTTTTTGCATTTCTGCTTTTATTACCAAAGCTTCCCTTCTCCCTTTTCCCGCGAGACGGCAGCACCAAGCCTTTCTTTGGGAAGGGCTTGCCTTTTTGTTTCCCTGTATTTCATGGATCCAAGCAAGTGTAAAGGCTGGAGTGTGATATAGCTTGGAGATTTTGTGTGTGTTGCCTTTCCAGTTTGTGTTTTCCCTCGATTTTTATGAAGACTGTAAAATAAAGGAGCTGGAGAGAAGACAGCAGGGCAGAGTATCCATCAGTCAATTACTTGTTTAGAGAACAATCAAGCCAAAAATATGAAGTGTTCAGGACTAATAAACCTCTGTGATTTACCACCACAAAGCCAAATTCTGCGGTAAGAATAGGCCCATACAGAAATATTGGGGCGAGGTACGCGATCCAAACATATAACACAGATTTTGGCCTGTAACTGTAATCTGTTGGTGATTCCTCTAAAGTCTGGAAATTAAGTTACTTTACAGAAAGACTTTTGCTATCTTCTTTTTTTTTTTTCCCCAAGAGTTCTTAGCCATATTTCTACTCTGACTTTTTTTCTCATACGGTGATTGTTTCTGTGTCCTGGTTTCCAAATTGTGAACCAAAAAAAAGGAAAGCCATCCCAATGGGACTTCACCATTGCTTACAGCAGTTACTCATCTTACCACACATTAATGACCTTAGTAGAGCACTGAGTCACTCTCTGTCTACTTTTCAGTAAGTGCATCTCCATACTTTTAATATTATAATGTAGAAGACAAGAGCAGCAGTGCATTTTTATTCTTTTCTTTTAGGTTGACGTGCTATTGGTATGGTTTGGCAAAGCTGGTTATTTTCTGTCAATGTAAGATATTCACAGGACCACAGATCAGAAATTCTGTGGTAGTCTATTAAAAGAAATGAATTTAAAAACCTGGCAATGACAAATACAATTTCTGCACAGTCAAGTAAATCTGAAGGTCATCCATTTTGCAGGTCCTGTTTTACAGCTCTAACTGACTGCAAGGCAGCAACAGCTCAAAGTTTATGTTTTAAGTAATGAATCTGGTCCCGACTTCCAACAAAATGGTTCCAAAGGTAATTTGAAAACGAGAGAACAAACAGTCATATCTGACTGTGGAGAAACTATACGAAAGTACTGCAAGTCTTACACAATGTGAATTGGGACTTATCCAAATCCATCTCTTTGCACTTGGATAGTCCTCAAAACTGTCCAGTCTTTCAGTCACTTCTGGGATTATATAAAATGGCATCATGTGTTGTTTCAGCTACTCTTCCAAAATTTTTTCTAAGTAGGCATCAGCTTCACAGCCCTTGAGAGAGAATTATTATACAAAACTATATGTACTTCATTATTCCTAGCAAGTTTGCTTGCTAAAATCATCAATTCAAATGCCCCCAGGGTCAGATGGGGAAAAAATGACTTCATTCAAAATCTACTCACGAACTCAAACTCTGTCCAGGGTGCAGTAGGTAACAATTTTAACATTTAAGAGGCCTTTGGCATGTTTCAGAGTTATTATACTACTGAAATAAATACCAGTTCACAGGTCTACCGAGGCCATCTTTTTAAGTTGTCATTTTTTTAGGCAAAGAAAACAAGAATTGAATCAGGGTCATGTAGGGAAAATTGCTTCCTCATTCAGAAAGATTAGAAACAGGTTTCAGTTGAAATGCCAGGTTTCAGTGAATTTCTAAAAAATTTAGATAGATACCACTTATTTACAAGTATAAATATATGACAATAGACACTCAAGCTTGAACGTGTTGGACATTTGCTTTATGTTTAAACGAAAGTTTACCTGTGCAGAGATGCACAGACTAATTAGTGAGGTATATAACCTACTGCCCTAATGCCCAAGACCTGTTCTGTATGGTCTGATAACTCCCATAAATTGTATGAAGAACCTGAAGACATCACCTGACTAGGGGGGTTATTCTGACTTAGTGAGCCCATATAGAAGCTTTCCTAACCCTAAACAGATGTAATATTTTTTCCATCTTCTTTCCCCAAAAGGGTGCTAAGTTGTGCATCTCTTCTCATTCCTGCAGTATCTCCAGCAGCAATGGAGATGAGCAATAATGAGTTTTATATTTACATCATTTCAGTTTTCATTTCTTTTTAAGGCTTATATGTGAAGAAATCTTAAGGCAGAAATAAAAAATCCAGGGGGTGCAAATATCCAAACGAAGTGTTCTTGTGAAATTTGCCAAGGCCTGTGCAAATGTGAAGGGGGAGAAGTGCAAAATGTGTAATTTGTAAGGTACCTGAGTAGGTGCCTGATTATAACACTGTGTTGCCATTAGTATTTCAACTAACTTTTAAAAAACTCATTAAGACATACCCTTTTGGGTGTGAGACTATTGTTAATGTCAACAAAGAAAATCTGGTGACCTAATCCACAAGACCAGCAAGTCAAAAAAACGTATCAAATAACCCTGTGATTACGCCACTCACCTGGACCATGGTAGACTTTAAATCCTTCTGTCAGCTTGTTGGGACCTGAATCCACCTCTCAGAGGAGGCCCTCCTGGTCACATCACTGGTTCCTTGGGGTGTCTGTTCCCACTCTTCCTGGGAAAAATTGTTATACAAGGCACTCACATAATTTTGGGTTCTTTTCACCAAAGAGGTGAAAATCTTCTTGTAGGTCAGTGTCTGAGTATTCAAATTTCCCAGACAGAGGAATTCACTGGTCCAGGCAGATCACTTGATCTTCTGAAAAAGGGAGGATTTTTCATTCGTTGGTTTAGTGAATTGGGCCAAGACACAGTCTCCTCTATTCCCTGCTTTTCTTAAAATGACAAAAACACAAATGAAATTACTGATCTGAAACAAACAAATGTTTCACTGAAATCCACATGAAACACTTTTTTCACTTGAATGAGAGACAAAAATTAGGCTTTTTTAAATGTATTTTTTAAATTTTTGGTTTAGCTCCGAAACTGAAAAATCAATTACACAGCTCTGTTATGCAGTTGCTTATGTTAGGGAATGATTAATAGTAATGTAGCTGAATATGTAATGCCCTAATGAGGAAAGATAAAGAAATGAGCAGAAAATGAGGCTAAATTATAGCAGAATGACAGCAATGGTTTTCTGATGATAGCAATTATGTCATAGCTGAAAAAGGATCTCTTGGTGACAAGTATATAAATCATAGAATGAAAGTTCCTGTAATTCCATTTAAAAAGTTTATTTTCAGAGGAAGCAGAAAGGGATAGATGTATTCTCTTTCATCATTTAAATGTCAGGCTTTTCCTAGATTACTTAGCTTGTTTTAAAATGACGCATAGCTTTCAACATTTTTTAATTTTGAGAATTACTGCCTGGGACACAACCCTGGTTTCCAAAAGCAGCAGGGGCAGAGCGGTGTCCGCACCGGTGGAAGGCAGCTCGTGTGATGTGGGCACGGCTGATCCTGCAACAGAGGAGAGTGTGCCCTGCTCTGACTGCCTCATGTCCTCACCTGACAGAACAAGGGCTGTTGGTCCAACTTGCTTTCAGTTGCAAGCACCATTGCTTTGTGCCCACCATTAGCACACCAAGCTTTCCACATCCATCTGCTTCAGGTCTTAGGAAATAATTAATCCCGATGCTGGATTTTATGAGCACAAAGCTGGCATTGTTGCAATCCCTTTGAAGTCAGTAGAGCTCTTCTTGATTAATGGGATTAATGAGAATCAGAGTAGGAACTCTGAAATGTGTGGATGCTTGTACCTGTAGAAGTCCATACATGCATATATAAACGTATTACGTACAGCAGTTTCTTGGGTGGAATTATAGCTTCAGCATGGGAGTCTGCGCTCCAGAAAATTAACCTGCCAACAATACATATTTCCTGTAAGATTATATTTTTATATAACTTCTATATGCATTTGGGTTCATCATAGTAATCGTAATAACAATAACAACAACAACAACAATAATAAAAATAAACCATAGTAGTAATAATGACAAAAATAACAACACTAATAATAACAATAGTTTCAATGACTATAATTTTTTACATAATTTCCACAGCCAAATTATGCCTTTGTGTTTTGAATTATTTTTGGTCGGTATTACCTATTGATTCTACAAAGGAGGCTGTAAGCTTTTGCCTCCTTGCTCATGAGGCATCATTTGCACTTGTGTCACTACAAGATTTAAAAAAATAATAGTGATTTGTAAGTGGAAGTCAACAGCTAACGACTGAATACCTGATTAGAGAACAACAGGGCCAGATTGCATAACCCCTGCAGTTATTCAGAGGGCAACACAGACGTGGAAGAAAGAAATTTTAAGGCAAAGGTAAGCACAGCACCTTCAAATTCACACTTACTGTATGAAACTGGCCCAGTTTCTTCTTGCTTGCTCTCCATCTCGGAACCTGAGTTTTCCCTGTCCTTTTTTTTTTGCTATTCATATACTCAACAGGCTACAGTCAGGACATGATCTTGGAAAGGAGTAGTGCAAACTAAAATTATTTCAGACGGAGGGCAGAAATAAAACTGCACATGCCATTTTTGTGGCAAGTGATACACAGGGGCTGGTGCAAGTAAGTGTTTCCTCGGATGGAAGCACTGACAGCTCCTGTTCTTGTGCAATGGCTGTGCTCAGCCTGTGTCCCTCTCGTCCTCAGAACAAGGCCCCTGCTTTAAAAGACATGTATTTCATAAGGCCCAAATAACCTCAGGTGAAGAATGGTGTTCAATTCAGGCAAGATGATGGGACTACCATGGACGTGCAACAGCAAATTTGGGCAACCAAAATACAGATCTGCTCAAAAATCAGATGCCTGTGAACATTCAAATTTATACATGTATTGATTGGGTTTTTTGGTTTGGGTTTGGGTGTGGTTTTTATTGTTTTTTTTGGTTTTTTTTTTTTGGTTCTCTTTATCTTTTTTTTTTAAAATTCTTCGTTGATTGCATTCCAGATATCTATGGGAGTATTTTTTGGATTCTGTTCTAAGCAACTAGAAGTAAAAGGTTAAAACAGCAGGCTCAAACCTCGGCGTGGTCTAGGCTCTGTGTGTTGTCTAGGCTGGGGAGGGGTGCAGTGGGGACAGACTCTTCTCTAATTGCCTCTCAATAGGCATAAATCTAATGCAATCAGCAAACCTAAGAATTGCATGAGCTGTAGTAAATAGCTATGCGGTAATCAAAAAGCTTTGTGTAGGTGTAGGGGGTTTATTTGGTGGTTTTTCACAGTCATGATGGGTTTGGTTTCTTGGGGGTTTTGTTTGTTTGTTTGTTTGTTTGGGTTTTTTGTTTTTTTGGTTTTTTTTTGGTGAGGGGAGAGTTGCCCATTTATGCTGCACCTCCAGAACACAGGCAAAAAGCACTAGCAAAGGTGAGGTTGTGGGATGGATGTGGTGGGCAGGCGTGTGCTCCTTTGTGTTCAGGGCAAGAGCTGAGGGTCCTGGCATGAAAATTAACGGAAATACCTTCACAGCCTTTCAGACTGAGAGTTGGGACATGGCATATCAGGATGTGGTGTGACAGCCAGGATTACTCAATGCTGATGTTGTTAAAATCTATCAGTCCCTCTTTAGATCATAGAAGCTGCTGCTGGCTGCTCTTTTACAGCATTTGAAAATTTTTCTGAGGATTCATTATTTGCTAAATCATTGATAATATGACATTCACAGAAAGTAATTTAAAAATCAAGAAAGAATCTTCAAATGATTATTTATTTTTCTCTGCTTTCATAGATGTGTATTGTAATATTCTTGGGTTGTTGTGATCAAGGTGGCCAAATATGATATATGAACAAATACACACAAAGGCTGTATTTCTAAAAAAGTCTGAGACCCTGCATTGACAGAGATGAGTTTTTCTATTGACTCCACCTGAACAGTTACTTGCTCTCAAGGTGCATTGCTGTTGTACAGCTGTGTGAACTTCTCCATGCTTGACTATTAATGATGCTATTTCCTAAATCCAGGTTTTAAACTTTGTCACTCTTTTTTTGGCACACTTTCCGATGCTTGCGACCCTCTCGTGGTGACTCCAGACACCATCGCTTGTATTGTTCGATGTAAAAATGAAGCACGAATTCTTTGGATTCTGTTTTCTCTCGTTTTTCCTGCCCACTAGTTTTACTCGCTCTGTCAAATACTCTATTTCAGTGGTGTATCAAAGGGAAGCAGTGAGGTAGACAACCTTTAGTTTCAGGTGTAGGATTCAGGTACCTTTCAATCCCAGCCAGTCACTGGATCACCTTGCCTGAAGGAAGGGTCAGTGAGAAGATGCACAAAAGAAAAGGAAGTCCAGGAAAGGTCAGCCAGGAGTGAGAGCAATGGGGCAAGAACTGAACTGACGGACCTGGATGGCAAAGGATGAGGAATAGCAAAGAGACAGGGTTAGGCCAACAGAACAAAAGCAACAGATTGGAGAAAATCAGTCAGGCTTAATTTCACATCCTAGACCCAGTTAGAGCAAAAGAGGCCAAGACACTCCCAAAAGACTAATTCTCTCTGGATAAACTGAGAACAGGCATGGTTCACCCTGCTTTTAAAGCCTCGAGCTCACTCTTCCACCTAATTTTTCCCCATGAACACCGAGCACATCAAAAGCGAGTAATTTAGAAAAACAAGGGTGGAGCCCAGAGCAGGCAGACAGCGTCAGTGAGGTGCTCTGGCAGAGCACAGGCAGGTGAAGCAGCCAGCACTAACAGTGGTGGCTCCACAGAGGGCAGCAAGTGGCATTCTGCCAAATGCACTTGTCTAAGGTCCTGGGCACCTTTTCCCCTGGCTCCCAAGACGCTCTTGTTGAAGGGTCACGAGAGGCTTCTATGAGACTCCTGGTGCTTATTCACAAAATATGACCAAATCATACAATGAAGCAATAACCGTGACACAGACAGGTCCCGCTTCAGCTGTAACCACTTTTACTTAAAAGAATCCCAGCAGTATTGGAGATGCTGAGCTTTCCAGCTATCAAAAGGATACACACAAGTGCTAAGAAAGCAGAAAACCAAAAGGAAGGGGGTAGAGTGCAACAGGGGAAAAAAAAAGAGCCAGAAATGCTTTTGTTAAACTTTTGAATCATGCTTCCACAAAAGGCAGCAGATCCCAACATAGGGTAATTTTCATGCTGTAAAGAGAAAAATAATTTAAAATCTAGGCAGCATGACTTAGAAAGATCTGAGGAGTAATAAAAAAGCCTGCATGCAAACGTGTGTGTGCGCACACAGTTTCTTTAACAGCTGCACGGAACAACCTGTTTTAAATAAGAACAAAGGTGAACAAAGCCAGTTGTCAGCACAGCTCACCAAATGAAGTTTTTTAATGTGCATGACGTATGCCATATAAAATGTATTGCCTGAGATAAAACAGCGCAGAGTCCAACTTGAAGTCTTTTTCTCAGGCTTTTCCTACAAAGTCATGTTTCAAGAATTTACTGCATTTATCTTCATTATTTATTTCTCTTTCGCCAAAAGGCCCAGTGGATCATCTTGCTCACTACACCTCCAGCAGCAAATTAAAATCAGCCTCTTCCCTCCCTAAATATTCAAAATTTTCTTGTTCTATCAAGATGCCACTGAATCAATTTGTATCTGTTGCACTGAGAGTAGACAACTGGCTAAGTAGAAAGTGGAGGTCAGATCTGACTTACCAAATGAGTAAGAGAAGGGAAGGGAAGAAAAGAAAAACAAAATAATGAGGGAAGATTTTCACTGCTTCGAAGCTTTTATGAATAAAAAATAAAAAAGTCTGGCAAGCACGTAGTGTACCTTTTCATGTATGTAAGTAAACACAAATTTAGGAAAAGCTTTGCTTTGCACAAACAGAAATATTTGGGCTTTTTGTAACATGTTAGAGAACTTGGAGAGAGCTGCAAGCTCTCTGCCTTCACTATAAATGTTACATGTGTTTCTGCACTGAAGGTAAAGAGGCAACCGAGAGCAGGGCAGTCTGCTGGAAAGGTTACAAGGCTCTGTTTACAGAGAATTTTATAATCAGGCAATAATTTGTTACAAGTCTCTAAGATCCACAAGAGGAATCTATTGCTGTGCATAGTTTAGGGAATTTTCAAAGAGAGCAGCTTATCAAAGAAATGTGTAGTCTATTAGCACATCATTAAATTTTTAAACCAATTCCATCTTTTGCTTCCCAGTTACTCTCCTCTATAAGAGACAATTGTGCCAGATGCAAAGTATGATTTCTGACTTTCAGAGATGAGTTGAAATTTGGGATTCCTATCTATTCCCTCTGCTGCTTTTATTTCTTGTTGTTTTTCTTATCTGATCTCACAATGTTGCAAGTGCTGCTTTACTCAGGAACGCATTTCTTGGACTACTTCATCCCAATGAAAGCGTGAACAAAAAAATTCATGAGCGAGTTAAATTTTCCCAGCCTTTGATGTGACTTAAAGTTGAAGGTACTCTTGAGAAATAACACCATATGGAGTACCTTTGTATTTTTATATAGACACATAATGTGATTGCGATGCAGTAAAAGAAAGCTGTAAATATTAAAGGCCAGTTTGAACTTAGCTGTGACATCCTACCTGCTGTCCCCTATAGCTCTGGTACCAGCGTAGTGATGGGTACCCGGAGCAGTTGAAATGGTGATGGAGAATACTTAAATTGTGAAGTTTCATGGTCATACAGACTCCTCTCAACTAGTGCAGGTGTGCAGGCTCACCACTACCACACTGAACTTTCTCTAATATCCTCTTGACATCCCTGAACTTTCTGCTCAGAGCTGAGACCATGAAAACACAGATGAAGGAAGATGTGACGCTTGCAGTTTCAGCCTGGCCCAAGCGTGGCGACACAGATAAAAGAACAACCAGAGCAGATACGAGAGGACACCTAGAAGAGTTGTAGATTTGGGAGCGGTGGGGGTTAGAAATGGAGTGCAGAGGTGAGGAGAACCTGGGACTCAGCAGTAGGTGCAGCGGGACTGGGACAAGTTGTGCAATGAGCTCAAAGCCCAGAGCCAGCTGGGATGGGGTGTGTGAGCAGATATCCTCCTGCCGAGCCAGCAGCGCCGGTGGAACAGAGCCTTGCTCTCGGCTGCTGATCACAGCCAAACCCATCTGTCAGCAGATAGTTTTGAAACTTGCTTGCAAAGTGCTCTATGCCTTTCTAGCATCAAACTGCCTCGAGGCTGACACTCTGCTATTGCTATAAATTATTTCGTTAACTTAGAGCACAGACTTTTATGCAGGCAATATAAAGGATCTAAACTCTTCTGATGATCTCTTAAAGTGCCCATATAATGCCACATCACTAAATTTCAATGGTCAATATCTTAGTGTTTGCCATTGTGTATGCAATTTCCTCTTTTTAAAGAATATTTAGCTCTACCAAACAATTGTTGGGATTGCAAAGGACACAGCAAGTAGAGTAAGCAGAACATTTGTCTGCTCAATGTATGCGATCATTTGTAATTGCAGAATCAAACACATTTTGTACAGAAACCTTTCCTCTGACACTGGAAAAATAGAAACATAGCAAGAAGCATCAGCTTTGCACACGGGAAGCAACAATCTCTCTGTAGGACCCCACCTTCATGTTTTGGAAAGTATTTAGTAAATGAGGTAAAGGAATATGAAATGGGAGAGAATGATTAAGACTAGAATAGATTTCTCTGGAAAATGCGAGTCTACTGTTGCGTTGGTGCGACGGATTTCCTACATGGTGCTAGTTAAGTCATGTGACACTAATTTGCATGGATTGTGAATGTTTTTCACTCTAAGAACGGTTCTCCTTTTGGGGAGCATATTGGATCTGGGCTCGGACGTGCAGGAGTCTGGAGCATCCATTCCTGGGCACAGGCAAACGGGATTGTGATCTGCACGCACCACCCACCCTGCAGCACTCTGAAACACACATCTAATGTACCCCAGAACAGGTGTCCCAAGCAAAACCTTGGTCCCTTTGTGCTTCTATCTCCCACACAGAAATTAATAATTCTGTTCTCAGCAAAGTCTGAAGAGGGTGAGGTAAATAACATCTTGAATAAAAAGCATAAAATCAGTCTCTAAGCACCTGCTTTTCAAATGAGCTCTGTCCAGCCTGTGTGCTGAATGAGGGTCCTAAGGAAAAATAATGAAAGAACATGAAATTAGATAGTTTCTCAAAAATGTAAACTCGCATTGGTCCATTTTTAGTGGATAATAATATTTGAAATTATATGCTTTCAGTGGTTTTGGCTGTTTAAGGCTCCCTAAGAAAAGTGGAAGGTGAAAGGGAAGGGAAGAGGAAAGCAAAAGCAAAAGAGAAGCAGAAAGAGAAAGGGAAGGGGAGACTTTTTCCTAGTTCCCCTCACGAAGTCTGAAAAGGTGCTTGTGAGAATTCCAGGGAACCATTAGGGAAATGGAAGGAATCCCCAAATTCTTTTATGCTGTTTTGGGAACAAAAGGGCTGGTTTAGGACTTCTTTAAAGCAGGGAGCTAGTAGAATGGTGCTTTTCAGACCTCACCAGACCTGGTTAGGCTTGCTACTATGCATGGATTTTCAAAAACAAACACGCCCGTATACTAAATCCCCAGGGGATTTTCTTCATGTATTCATGCCTTTATCAGCCGATCTTAAGATCAGCCAGCGCGTACCAACAGTAGTACTGCCACTTCAAACACCGGGAAGACAAGGGGAAAGCAGCAGGAACTTTTGTTGAGCCAGAGGAATGAATCGGCAGCTGGGACTGGGAAGCATCGCTTCGTGCATCCCAGTCCAGTTAAGCAAAAGCAACTCCCAGGGGTTCTCTGCGATCAAATTATTATTTCTTAATCGCTCACCTATGAACTGTACCTCTAAAGAGCCCGGAGGGGCTGTCAATAATAAACCCCGGGAGAGCGGTCGCAGAGGGAAGCGCTGGCAGCGGCGAGCGGCTGCTCGGCCGGACCCTCGGCGGTCCAGCCCCGGCCCGGCGGCTCCA
>VZTA01016267.1:33145-62539 GCA_013398855.1 Mohoua ochrocephala | reverse complement strand
GGGAGCGCGGGGCGCGGGGCGCAGCCTCACCTGGCAGCGGCCGCAGGGCGCTTCCCCCCGGCGGCAGCGCGGAGCCGGGCCCCCGCCTTTCCCTCCCTGGTTGCTGTTTTGCCTGCTTGAAAAAAAGAGAGAAAAGTACATCTAGTTATAAGGTAGGAGAATTTTTTTTTTAATTGTATTTTTAATTTGAGCGCCGCTAATTGCTGCGTACATGCGCAATTCTCTGGTTCAGTGAGCGCACCGGGCATTGGCGTAGGCGCGGGCGGGAGGGAGCGAGGCTGGAGCGGAGTGTGCGGGCAGCGGACGCGCCGGGATGCGCGGCGGCCCCGGCTCCAGGCGGGCTGGACGGAGCAGGACAGCGCTGAGGGGCCGGGCCGGCCCCGGGCAGATGTAGCGTTGGGCTGGAGCCTTGGAAGGTGCACCTGGTGGGGCTGTGCTGTGCGGCTTCCCCTCCCGGGCACAGCACCGAGGGGTCAGGAGAGGATAACCGCAGCCCGGAGACAGGTTTGGCAATTCTCATCTCTCAACTGAGCGCTGCTTCGCTTTCGCTCTCAGATACTGTGTGCCTGCTTTCTGTGCATCCCCCTTCCCCTCCTCTGACCTCCGGAATGAATGTGGGTACCTTAACTGGGGGGGGCTCTGAAAAAGTGCCTGTCCGGTTGTGAAACTGTTTGGTAGTCTGAAAGGATGTCGGTCGGGTTTTGTTCTTAAAAGATCTGTGGTGTTTTTCTTATGTGAACAGTGTGCTGGAAAGGTGGGGGGGACACTGAATCTTATGTGTTCTTATTCCAAAATACTACCTTTAGTCACTGTTCAGTTGGAGTAAGACACTTTCAACACAAATGAACTGTTTCAGTAAACTGGATTTTAATTTTTACAAAATCAGTGCCAGAAACAGAAGATAAACTGTTGTAGATTGCAAGCAATGTGTCCTCCTAAGGAAGAACACATTTGCTTTACTTTCAGTATATTTTGGAAACTATCATGTAGTTTAGAAGTAGCAAGACTATTAATTTGCTTGTTATATAGTTTGATAAAATCACTTTCCAAAAGCTAATTCAGCGATGAAGAACATGCACTTTTTTACACTTTGCGTTTGTATATTGGGTGGCCACAAAAAATTGTCTTTAGGTTTACTAGAACCAATGACTTTTTTAAACAAGCTTGTATTTGTTTACAGAGTTGACCCTGTGATAAACTGAATGAGAAGTTGGACAGTTCTGTAGTAAGGTCACTCAAACATTTTTCTCATTCCTTACCTTTAAAATGGAATGGATAGAAAGAAGAAAGTAACACAGATGTGCTTTATTCTTTTTCTTGCTATGGGATCTGATCTCGTTTACATATTTCTTCTCCCGTATCCATATGAGATGGATATATGGGAAGTAGTGAAGCTGATGATTCGAAAGTGTTACCTAATTGCTGAATTTAAGTCTTAGGCCTGATTGTTTTGTTTCCTAAAGAGCCTGACCATCTTTTGGCTCTCTTTGACTTCAGCTGACGTTGTTAAGTACTCAGAACTAGCAAAATTCAGCCTTTGGGTATCTCAGCCTGGCCCCAAACACGGAAGCACTGGGAAATAGTCCTGACATGTGGAGGATTTCCCAGCGGCTGTAGAAATAATCTTCAAAATCAGCTGTTGTACATTAAACAGGAAAAAAAAAAAGGGAACTCCTTTATTGAGTTAAACCACCTCTTGCTGGTTTTCATTGTCCTGGGATTCCAGACTCTCACATCACTTAATGCGCAGCAGCTTTCTAGCTACCACTAGGAAGTTGTCCAGTCTCTCTAACTCTGCATATACAGTAGCAAACTTTGGGTTTGAAGTGGAAAGATGAGTTTGTGAAGGCATTTGCTTTCCCAGTGGAAATTCCGTTGGGATTGCTGTGTGAGTGGCACAGAAATGCTGTCGGCCCCTCAGAAGGAAGCAGCCTTCATCAGCGATCAGTCAGCTGATCCTTAGCTGATCCAAGTCTTCATTACTTGCCTTAACCCCCACTTACTGGCCATCCACGAAATGGGATAGAAGTCATCAGACCCCATAGCAAGAGACTTTTTGGAATGTAAATGGCAAAATAAGGTACTACAGGAACGGTAAGTCACATGGCTTTGTGCTAGAGCAGCAATGAGGAACTCTGTGGATGTCCAGCCTGTGTATGAACTCAGTTAATAAGGTCCTCTAGAGACCTTACCTGCTCGCCTCCTTCCCATCCTCTTTCTTCTAACTGCTGTTCCTCCTCCTGCCAGTTTTGATAGCAGGAGAAATAGCTCTCCACCTCTCCAGATTGCCCTCCACATTAGCCCCTCCTTTGAATGCCTCATTAAACACTGGGCGACACCTTGGGAAGCTTGGCTTTGTTTGTTTGCAGAGCAGGGGGCTAAATCAGGCCAACACAGCTGAAATGTGGTGCTGAAATGTTGACCTGTATGCAAACCATGGGAGCAGCTTATGGCCTTTCAGGGCATCCTCTGGCTTTCCCTGCTTTCCCAGGGTTTCCTTGCATAGATGAGTGCCCATTTCTATGCTAGAGGTGGAAAAGGTTGTATGAGTACCTGTGATGTTTTCTCATCTTGATGGAAGTACAAACAGAAAGGGAGATACACACACTGGTATAATTTTCAATAAATGTTGGGGGGGCTATTCACTTTTGCATGCTCTGTTTTAAACACTTGGAAGTGAATGGTTTTTTGAGGGGAGCCATGACAAAAGATATGAAGCCACATCTCTGGAGGGATAGAGTCGTAGCTATCAGCATCCCATTGCATTTCTGTTGATCAATTCTTAGCTTGGAGGAGGGAAGGGGAAGCAGAAAGACTGTGCAGTGAAACACTTCAGTGCCAAACCTAAAGGAAGGAGGAGAGGGAGAGCCTGGTTACTGCCTATCCACTCCTACATTCCTCCTTGCTGGCTGTTTCCAGCATACCATTCATGAAAGTTGTTAAAAACTAATTCCATAGTTGCTGTTCCTCCAGTCCGATGTCTGCTTTCTCTGCAACTGAGATTGGTTGGTGAAAGTCTTCAGGCTCCTGCCTCCCCAGCACGGTTGCCAGCAGAGCTCTCCTGCTGCTCTAGCGCTGCCTGGTGTGGCTGTGAACAGCTAAGGCTGGTGGGGATCCAGGAGAGGCAGCTCCCTGTGCAGCAGAGACCACGCCAGGTGGCATCAGTAGCTTCCGTACTCCAGCATCCTGCACCATACCAGTCAGGCATCTCTCTTTATAGAGCCAAATCGGAACAGCGTCGTCCTGGGGGGTTTGTTTTTAACTGAGGCAGCTGACAATTTGCACACAGTCATCATGCCTAAGAGGTTGCTGCTTATTTATACAGTCCTGCAAGGAGTAATGTGACTGTCTTGAGTACTGGACCTGTTCTTCGAATACTGTGGGGAGGACAGATAGCAAGGGGAGGGAGAGACCACCAGGACCCCCATGGCAGCAGAAGACCATGTGTTCAGGGACTGACTCGGGCTGCATGCTTTGACGTGGTACTTGTCACAGTACCATGAGGTGCCACACAGACTGCAGCAGTGCTGTCCACAGAGGAGCAGGCAGTATGGTTCCTCTCTCAGCAGGAAAATGGATCTGCATGTTTCCCTGCTGGGGTGTGGATGCCAAACCCTTGAGACTCTTACTGATGAATGCAGGTTATCCAATTGTATCCAAACATTTCTCCCCATCTCTAAAAAACCACAAACCAAGACACCACATACAGGGACTGGGCTGGAGGTATCAGATTCTTGGATTGTCAGTGTTTTGGCTGTATCTAATGTTTCATTATTAAAGGTTTTGTTTTGTTTTGATTCTGATCCTGAATGCAGGTGCTTTCAGCCTCTGGACAATCCAGAGTGCAGTTGCTCTGGCTGACACATTGAAGACACAGGTGCTGGGAGTCTGAGGGGCTTTTAGTGTTGCATAGGAGCCCATGTAGATCGGTGTTACTTAGCAAACATTAGCAGCAGCAGTAAGATGAGAAGCCTGATAGCAGCAAGTCTGCTGTGAGGGTCAAGAGGGGACAACCTCACCTTGCAGTCCTGCTGAAATTCCAGTTTAACCACTGAGGCATGAAAGTTGTACAAAGATAGAAAAAAGGGAGCAAGCTTAAACTCAGCTTTATTTTAGTGTCTAGGAGTAACACTGAAAAGGTGTAGATTTTTTAATTGCTTTGGCATTTAACACACAGATTTGTGTGCTGCCTTCCCATCCCTCCCCCAGAGAACCAGATTTTAGAACCAGTTCCTGTAGACATGGAAAACAGAAGTATTGTCAAGTATTTTCTCTAAAAGTTGGCTTGTTGTATCTAAGACATGCAGTTTCCCTGTGTTAAAGCTGAGGCAGAATGAAATGCTGCATGTTGCTTTATTTTCCCAGAGGGGCCAAGCCAGTTACTCCCTACTGCTAGCACTCCTGCAAGACAGTGACAGGGCTAACGTGCTTTCTTCTCTTGCTCAGCCTCGTGACTGGCATTTTTTCGTCTTAGTTTAACAGGTGTTTGTGTTTTTTCCAGTGTCTTTCTCGGCAGTATTCCCCAGCAGACTCCCAGGTGATCCCGTGGAGCCGTGCGTGGCCCGTGCGTTATTCTGCACTCTGCTCAGCAGCCTGGCTGGCGTGTACTGCCTGGAGCAACTGCTGGGTGAAAATCGCTTGTGCAGGCCTAGGAATTACAAACCAGAGACAGTTTTCTGAGCATCTCTAGGCTTTTGGGTGTCAATTTTTTTTTTTTTTTTAATTAGAAAAAGCTGTTTTCTGGTTTTTTTTAATTTATAGAGGTCACCTTAAAATTTTCCTGTGGGACAAGGGAGGCTGGAAACATTCTGCTATGTTTGTGACTTTGTAAGATGGGTCACTTAGAGCACCACCAGGTTAGGCTACACTGTTCTGTCATGGCAAACAATATTTTGTGGAAGGGTACATACTATTCCTTTAAAAATGTAGCCTGGGGGAGATGAGGAAGAGTTCTTGGCTGAAACAATTGCATGAAGCAGTGTGATAGAGCAGCCAAGGAATATATTGCATGCTAATAAAGTTCCTTCTTCAGTGTGAAAAGTGCATGCTTTGTGAGTGACAGTGGGTCTTTTTTTACCTTTTGACATTCTAACTTGACCTATAATGAGGCATCCACCAGCACGCCTTTTCAGTCCTTTCCAAAGAGCTGCCACAACTAAAGAGATTTTTTTTTTTTGAGAATAATCTGTGACCCAGCAAGGTTGGCTGCAATGTTTGTTTGTTTTTCTCTCTCCCGCTGGTTCCTACTATTCTCTTACTCCCACATCCTATCCGAGTCTTGTTTTCAAATGCATTCTTCAGCCTTCTCCTTCCCTACCTACTGCATCCTGTGTTCTGCTTTCTGACTTCCTTCTCTTTCTTATAGCTTTTCTTTCCAGTTCCTTTTGGTTCTGGTCCCCCAGGAGCAAGGAGTGAAACATTAACAGTTGCTGAGTACCGAGTTAATCTGGCTCTTGTTAGGAGTGTAGAGTTCAGGTGAGGGCTGTGGGAGACATCCTTTGTGTATGACATTGTGCCCTGGGGCCCTTGGCATCACTTCATTGCTGGGGTATCAGAGAGGAATATATATCTGTACTCCACCTACTATCATCTGCAGTCCAGCATTTGAGATAAAAATACTGATAAAATTTGATCTTTGCCAAGATATGGATGTTCCAGTTATGGCAAGTTAATTACTAGGCGTTAATTGCTCTGCTGTTACCACCTGGATGTGCGTCTCACTTATAAAAAGGAAGACGGAAAGCTTCAGACTTAGGGAAAGCAAAGCAAATGGATTTGAATTATCTCGTGTCTCGATAGAGGATACGGGAATTGTAGGTTCTGTGATAGTGGTTTGGAAAAAATACTATTTCACAGTAAATTCAACGTGCATACCTGTGTCTTTCTAAGTCAGACTGCTGCTTTTACCATAAGGCTTGCAGTGATTGTTCTGGGATACATCCCTGTGTTATCTGTACCTCTTTGTCAATTGAGCATCACCATCCTCATAAATCTGTGCTTAGAACATGTGCAGGAACCTCCTCTGCTGATGTCAGCATATCCTGAATATAAATCACAGGTATAAAATAGTTCTATTACTCCGTGTCGCATGGGTAAGGCTCGGTAATGTACGTCTTCATTCTCTTTCTGAGGAGACACCTAATTTGTATATGGCAAGCTTTTATACTGCCTGAAAATACAGCTTAAGAGACCATGCAGAGAAGAGCATTTTCCAGATGAGGTTAGCTGTAGCCAAAGGTTTGACTAGTCTGATCCTTGCAGTTCACAGCATCTACTGAATGGAAATGTAGAAGAAGAAACCTTTTAACATAATAGTCACTGTGCTGGAAAATTTATCTTCCTGCTAGTTTCATATGCCTGTGATGCCCAGATGGTTATCAGTTGTGTGCTAATGTAATCTTCTGTCCTGCTGGTTTGTTTGTAACCAGGATTGGTCTGTTTACGTGTGGCTGCATATGGCAATTAGTTTAAATCTTTTATTTTACACTTTTTTCTGTATGCAAGACATAAAGAGGAATCCACCTTGTAAAACAAATTTGGTATAAATGGATTAGTGAGTAGATAATACCTGTCCTGTTGAGATATTATATACTTTTACCAACATCATCCTAACAGAGAAATAAATGCAAAGAAATGAAAGCCTGATGTATTTGTTATCTATACATGTATAAAATGTTACTGTGTTTCAGATTTCTAGATGATTTTATGTATTTTTTCATTTAACTTTTGTAATTCAAAATATTTGGTTTGGAAATGTAACTGTAGTAGGTAGTTATTTCTTGAAGACTACCATTAATAAACAAAAGAAGCTAAAACAAAGGTGATTTTAAAAACAGAAAAATGCACACACAAACTTTTTTTTTTTTTTTATTTTCAGTCTAACGCATCTCTTCTAACTCGTTTCAGGTTGAAGAAGCTTCTTGAGCAGGAGAAGATCTATCAAGCCCGGAAGGAGAAGGAGCATACAAAGAGAATCAATAAACTAAGAGAAGAACTAGTCAAGCTCAAATCATTTGCACTCATGCTGGTGGATGAAAGACAAATGCATATTGAACAACTTGGTCAACAAAGCCAGAAAATACAGGACTTAACCCAAAAACTAAAGGAAGAAGAAGAAAAGCTTAAAATTATTAGTGCAAAAACGAAAGAAGATGGACAAAAACTGATGAAATTAGAGGCAGAACTTGAACACAAAACATCATCGTTTTGTCAAGAACATGAGGAGATGACTGCTAAACTGGCTAATCAAGAGTCACACAATAGACACCTCAGGCTCAAGCTAGTGGGACTGACTCGCAGAATAGAGGAGCTAGAAGAAACTAACAAAAATCTCCAAAAAGCTGAGGAGGAACTTCAAGAACTAAGAGATAAAATAGCAAAAGGGGAATGTGGGAACTCTAGCTTAATGGCAGAAGTGGAAAACCTTCGCAAGCGCGTGCTTGAAATGGAGGGAAAAGATGAAGAGATCACAAAAACCGAATCCCAGTGCAAAGAGCTGAAAAATAAACTGCAAGAGGAAGAGCACCATAGCAAAGAGTTGAAACTTGAAGTGGAAAAACTGCAGAAAAGAATGTCAGAATTAGAGAAGCTGGAAGAGGCTTTCAGTAGAAGTAAGTCGGAATGCACTCAGCTACACTTAAACTTGGAGAAAGAAAAAAATTTGACTAAGGATTTGATAAATGAGTTGGAAGTGGTGAAGACTCGAGTGAAGGACCTCGAGACATCAGAAAGCAAGTTGGAAAAGGCTGAAATAAGCTTGAAAGATGACCTTACAAAGCTGAAGTCATTTACTGTAATGTTGGTTGATGAGCGAAAAAATATGATGGAAAAAATAAAACAGGAGGAAAAAAAGGTCGAGGGCCTAAACAAGAATTTTAAAGTTGAACAAGGGAAAGTTATGGATGTAACAGAGAAATTGATAGAAGAAAGTAAGAAATTTTTGAAACTGAAATCTGAAATGGAGGAAAAAGTGTCTAGTTTGACAAAGGAAAGGGACGAGTTAATTGGCAAACTGAGAAGTGAAGAAGAAAAATCCTCTGAATTAAGCTGTAGAGTTGACCTGTTAAAGAAAAGAATTGATGGTATGGAGGAAGTAGAAAGAGAAATTACAAGAGGTCGAACCAGGAAAGGAGCAGAGCATGGTTGTCATGAGGACAACAAGATTAAGGAACTTACCATTGAAATCGAAAGATTGAAAAAACGTCTCAAACAACTGGAAGTGGTTGAAGGAGATTTGATGAAGACTGAAGATGAGTATGATCAGCTAGAGCAGAAATTTAGGACTGAGCAGGATAAAGCTAATTTTCTTTCTCAGCAGTTGGAGGAGATGAAACTCCAGATTGCCAAAACCAAAGCAATAGAAAAAGGTGAAGTGGTGAGCCAGGAGGCAGAGCTGAGGCACAGGTTTCGTCTGGAAGAGGCCAAAAGTAGAGATTTGAAAGCGGAAGTTCA
Organism: Mohoua ochrocephala; assembly: GCA_013398855.1. Taxonomy (NCBI): domain Eukaryota; kingdom Metazoa; phylum Chordata; class Aves; order Passeriformes; family Acanthizidae; genus Mohoua; species Mohoua ochrocephala. The sequence continues at coordinate 54,088 of VZTA01016267.1, read as the reverse complement.
AGCACTTAAGGAGAAAATCCATGAGCTCATGAACAAAGAAGACCAGCTTTCTCAGCTCCAAGTTGATTATTCAGTTCTACAGCAAAGGTTTATGGAAGAGGAAAACAAAAACAAGAGCATGGGGCAGGAAGTTTTGAACCTGACAAGAGAGCTGGAGCTTTCTAAGCGTTACAGCCGCGCTCTGAGGCCCAGCATGAACGGGAGAAGAATGGTCGATGTTCCCGTGACGTCCACCGGCGTGCAGACAGATGCTCTGAGCAATGAAGCAGCAGAAGAAGAAACTCCAGCGGTGTTTATAAGGAAATCCTTCCAGGAGGAGAATCATATAATGAGCAATCTGCGACAGGTAGGTCTGAAAAAACCCATGGAACGCTCTTCAGTGCTCGAGAGATATCCTCCAGCAGCAAATGAGCTTGCTATGAGGAAATCTTGGATACCATGGATGAAAAAGAGGGAAACTGGGGCTCAGACAACTCCTGATAAAGGAGCCCGAACCCACAGTAGTGCACCAGCACATCCCGGGGAGGTTGTCCTCTCACCAAAGCAGGGTCAACCTCTTCATATTCGGGTGACACCAGACCATGAGAACAGTACAGCAACTTTGGAGATAACCAGTCCATCCGCAGAGGAATTTTTTTCAAGTACCACTGTCATTCCTACCTTGGGAAATCAGAAGCCACGAATAACCATCATTCCCTCTCCAAATGTTATGCCGCAAAAAGGAAAAGGCAGTGAAAGTCCCATGGGCCCAGATCGTTCTATGTCTCCAGTCACTATAACAACATTCTCCAGGGAAAAGTCCCCAGAGGGAGGGAGAGCACCCTTTGCCGACAGACCTGCCTCGCCAATTCAGATCATGACAGTATCGACATCTGCAGCTCCGGCAGAAATCTCCGTCTCTCCGCAGTCACAAGATATGACCATGGGAAGGGCTGTCTTCAAAGTCACACCAGAAAAGCAAACCGTCCCGACTCCGATCCGCAAGTACAATGCCAATGCCAACATTATTACAACAGAAGACAACAAAATCCACATCCACTTGGGTTCCCAGTTTAAACGTTCTCCCAATGCCGCGCCTGACGGTGCGAGCCCTGTGATAACGGTGCGGCCGGTGAACATCGCGGCAGAGAAGGAGGTTGTGACCGGTACCGTCCTTCGATCGCCTCGGAACAACCTGTCCCCACGACCTGCAGCCAGCAAGGTGACAAGTACGATCACCATCACGCCCGTTACAACATCTTCCGCACGAGGAACACAATCAGTGGTAAGCAGTGTAGTCTCATGGTGTGGTCTTCATGGCAAGGAGAAGGACAAACCGTAGCTTGGGTTTGAGACACCAGCAGGGAAAATGAGGAGGGGTTGAGAAGAAACTCTTGTCTTCCCTACATTTCTTCCAGCCTCAAGCTTAATTACAAAATCAGAATTTGAACAATTCATGTATTTTTGTACCGGTGTTGGATGCTGGCATACTTTAGGTATTAGCTCCCAAAGCAGTTAACTTCCAGAGGAAGTCCCTTCAAAGTTATTTTCATAATGGCAACCCAGTAAAATTGCAAGTGAGAGACAGAGGGACAAAGAATGATGGGGATGACAGAGCAGGAAACTGTATTTTTATTTTTGATGAGTGCAATTTCTGACTTTTGAAAATACTCCTCATGTTTTTTTGGCCCAGCTAGCAGGTCTTTAGACTCTGGTTATGCAGGCTGATGTTTCTTTGATATAATCCCGTGATCCCCATATAATTCAGCTAATATCTGCTGTATTACTGAACTCCAGAGGAATAAATAAGCAGACATGTTGTCATTGCTTACCGCTCCAAGCCTCTTTAGCCAGTGAATAGTAGAGCTCTTTCTGTTACTCTCAACTTCTGTAAGTGCTGTATTACAATAGTGCTTCCTGTAGCATATTGTTTTTTTGCTTTCTCTTCGGGCTTCTATGGCGGTACCCCGGCTTATTTTTCATATTGAAAGACTTTTCACCTCTGTCTTTAACCACAGTGGGCCGTATTTATTGATAGTCCTCCCCCAGTTTATTATTGGACATACATTTTTATTGCTTTAGTTGGAAATACCCTGGGAAAGAAGAATTTCACCAAAACAGAAAACCAGCAGTGCTGTGTTAGTCCAAAAACGTACTGAGCTAGACAGTCTGCAACAGATGCTCAGGGGAAGATTATTTTGAGTGGGTAAACACACAGTAATGTTTCCCTCAGCGTCTGTTCCCAGTTTCTGGCAATAGGTGGGTATTTCTCTCTGAACCAGAGCCTGTAGCCACATCTTTGTCTTTAATAGACCGTGGCAGAGTTTTCTCCTATTTATTCTTTTAATTGCTTTTTGAACTCATTAACACTGTTGTTTCCACAACATCAGGGGGCAGCAAATTCAGCTGTGGGCTTTGGGAAAAGCTCTTTTGTTTGATACCTTTTATGCAATACCTTCATTGGTTACAGCCTTTTTCTTGTATCTTGACAAATACTGAATAGTCATCCCCTGCTCATTTGTCCGTGCTGCTCCAGAGTCAGCAGACCCCTACAACACGCCTCGCCAGCCATCTCTTTCCAAGCTGAAATGTCGAAGTGTATTTAAGATACACTTTCACACTTTCGGAGAGAAGCTGCCATTCCCATTTGAGGCTTCTGAAGTAGGAAAACCTGCATTCATCACACGGATCTGTTTGGGATTGCACATGCGCTCGCTCTCTCTCCCCACCTATATAATGTATTGCAGACACTTTGTATTATACAGTGTTTCCCGACTTATTAGAGGCAACTGTTCATTTTTTAAAGTCTTGAATTAATTAATTTACAAACTCCTTTGTCTCTCAGAAGCTTGGAAAACTGGTTTTTTTAAACTTTCCTTTTTAACTAGATGTCTGTCTCTACTGTGATGATGCACTGAACCGTGGCAGACAAAACTTTTTTGTTTTGTTTTTTTTTTCTGGCTAAATACTGGCTTCTTTCTTCACTTTATCCTCCCTGATTTGGAATGTAAGGAAAATAGTTCAACCATAAGATTTACTTTATCTTATGCTTCCCTTTGTTTTTTAATGTCCCTAGTCAGCTGAGCAGGCAACTTCGAACAAGCTCAAATGTGCCTTTTCCTCCCCAGCCTCTTGGAAAAAAAAAAAAAAAAAGTGTATTCACCATCTGTTTTGCAAATGTCAACTTTACAAACACACTTCACTGCCCCTAGTCAGAAAAACCAAGCTGTGATCATTTACTCAGTAACCCTAGATGAAACCAACAGATACAATTTTGAGAGTTTAAGTTAATAAAATCTAACAAGACTAACTGATATACAGCTGCTTTCTTAGCTCACTGGTTTTAATTTTTGTCTTAACTCTCCTCACACAAGATGCTTTGAACAATGTATTAACGCCTTTTCCATGGCAGCCTATGGATTTGGATAGTTCCCATAGAAACAGAAAAAAATGGTGTTTAGTCCTCCTTAGCTTGATTAGAGTCAAACTCACTCCTAGGAAAATACTTGGACTATCCTAGCAGACCTAGGATATTACTTTTTTATTACAGATGGACCACAGAGACCAGAGGATGTGGAGACCAAAACAAGCCTGGTTATTAGTCTTGCCTTAGCACATTGGCCCAAATTTCTGTTCCCAGGTCATAGAGTTTGCAGGAAAAAACCCCACAGAATAAACCCAAGTATTCTTTGCGAAAAAACCCAAAAGAGAGGTGACTCTATCCTGTTTTTTGATTTAGGCCTTACATTTGGTTGTAGGATTGCTGGTGAATGTGGATCTTCTTTGGCTACCAGGTTGGATGTCAGCCCCATACTCACTTAATCCCTGTGCTCCCCACCTCCTACAAGCCTGGCACTGAGTGCCAACCGTTTGTGCTGCCAGGGTACACAGTGACTCCAGTGCCATGCAAATCTGCAGGGAGCAGAGGGAATCCCGGCTGCAGCAGCGCCAGCACGGTGGCACGGCACCGTGCAGAGCGTCCTGTGACCGAGGCAGGAGTGCCCGGCTGAGCAGCTGTTGGGTGCCAGAGCTAACAGGACAAGTGTTTATGCAGCTGTAAGGCCGCTTGCAGGTGGGCAGCACTTAGTTTGAGATCGGCATCTGAATGTAGCTCTTTGTAGGTGTCCCATGTGTGCTCTAAGCTGCTGCTAGAGCTCCTGGAGGTGCAGGGGGCAGCTCACTTGCCCGTGCAGAGGTGTGTGGGGCTGGCTGTGTGCGTCTGGCAGCTGGGAGGCATAACAGACCTGTACCTTTCTGCAGTGGCAGCTGATGGGACACCTCAGATGGCACGAGAGGCCTCAGTGTGGGCAACTGAGTCAGTCTGTAGTCATCAGTCCCCATGTCAGCACTGAGGCCTGTGTGTTGGCTCTGTGGTGACGGCGGGGTGATCCAGCTGAGACATGGCCAGCTTCTGTGTGAGCTGAATTACCCACTGGCTCCGCTGACTGTATTGACTAGATCTCAAGTCTCACCCTTTCAGGATTCAGTTACCTAAACATACTTTATTTTAGTGTCATTTTCAGTGCCGTCAAGTAGTCTACCTACCTTCCAGCTGCTTTATCAGAAGTTTTTCGTCTCCTTGGGTCATCTGTCTTGTCTACCAGCCCTGTGCACATTGCTTGAGTAGCCCAGGGCATCTCAAATTGCACAAGGTGTCTGTTGGTCACTGAACTGAACCATTTCTGTCCAGGGCAAGCTGAGGCCTGATCTGATTGAGAACAAATGCTGAAAAGGCACCTTTGTAATTAAAATACTCCAGAAGCCAGTGTGTGCATGAAAGCATTCCCTTTGTGTGTCAATAAAATGCACCAAGCAGGATCTGTTATAAACTACTCAAACATGCTACATGTTCTGTATGTTCAGTTTGCTTTTTCTCCTTTGATGGGACTGTCCAACCTAACTGCAGCTTCACAGGTCAATACACCTGTGTCTGCAGTGAGAGCTGATTATGACTGCACCATAGCAGCTGCATGTGCTCATCTCACTCTCAGTAATGCCTTGCATAACCTCGCCTGGGTCCCTGTGCTGTTGCAGCACCATGTCTCGCCCTGCCAGCTCAGATCCAGCTTGTGTCACCCAGTGTCACCCAGTGTCCCATGGGGCTGCATCTCGGGCACTCCATGCCAGCTGCGTAAGGGTCGGTTTCTAGTTGGAGCCACATTCCTGGATCAAGCAGCCTACCGACAAACAGGGCTGGAAGGAATGGCTTTGAGCTCTTGGAAGAAATGACAGAGAGACAGGCAGTCTTGTGGGTTCTCTGCCACAGATGCTGCAGACGTGGACTGGATGTGTTCTCTGCACGCTGCCCCTTCCCGCGCCCAAGGGGACAGTCGGCTGGGGAGGCACCTTTGTGCCATCTCACTTGGCAAACACAAAATGCTTTTGCAGCTGCCTGGGAAGCAGGCATTAGCTTCCATGCGATCAACACGTTAGTATGCTGGAATGAAGGCAACTAAGACATTTAAAGCAAGTTAGAGTTCTTTTCAAAGTGCTTTTGAGTGATTTAGGCTTGAAATGAGTAACCTGAAAGCGCCCAAATCCTTAGTTAATGATTTACATGTGAATAAAGCTGAAGAAATGCCTGAGATTCCAGCTACTCCATTTGATTGCCTCATGTTTACACACTGTGGAACTCTTTCAGGGAGTACAAGATGTTTGTCATTTGGGTTCCCTGGGATGTTGACATATTTTCCAAGGCTGATGGAATGCATTTGCATGTTTTGCCCTACAGAATTGTATGGGCCTAACTTGTTTTGACATCTACATGTGAGTTCCATATTAGCCTTTAGACTGCTATTGTAAATGTTGCTTTTAGTTATTGAAAATGGCTTCCTTCCTGTCAGGCAGACAGCATTCAAGTTTTCCAATTGTGATTTTTTTTGAGTGTACACATGGGGTTTTGAACTGTTCTTAGAAGATTAAGGAATGGTTTTCCTTTGCATGCTCAGGATGCAGACAGAAAGCTCTGATGCCACTGGCTGAAAAACATTTGAGAGAGAAAAATGCTCCTTTGTAGAGCATTTTTAAGTAAATGTACAAATGCATGTTGCAGCTGACATGCTCCCCAGTCTATTTCAGCAGTTTAGTTTTATTTTGCTTATATGTCATAAGTTGCAGGGTTAAGTCATTTAGCAGGCGGGTCTAGCTAGGATTCCAGGATCTTAGGAGAATTGTTCTCCTTTTTGAGATCACAGTCTTTATCCGTAACCCGAACAGAAATGTCAGTCACATATGAAATTCAGCTGAGACACTGAAGTTGTCACCATTATCATTTGTGTCTGTATTGCACACTGCAGGAGATAAAGCCCATTTTCCTTTCAGAATTGTCATATTTATAAGTATTTTCTTTAAGTCATGGTTCATATGGGGTAGCTCCAGTTTTGGCCTTGAAGAGTACGCACATCATTATCTGGCCAAGAGAGACAGAAAATAGCAGTTGGCCCCTTTGAGTCTTTTTATCCGATCCAAGTTCTCCTTGTGCATTTACACGGTGAGATTCAGTTGCTTAAGCACAAGTGCTGATTGCAGTTTCAAAGCTATGGGATAGCTTTGGCCTGGTCTCCAGCTGGGGCTGGCTCCAGAAGGGCACAGGAGCTGCGTTGGGTCTGCCTGCCCCAAGCCAACCACTTAGGCTGTTCTTTTTTAAAAAAATTCTGACGTACTCACACTTGAGGATAAGGGTGCTTGCTAGGCTGTTGTCCAGGGCAGAAGACTGGCAGAGACAGTAAAATGACCATGTCCACACTGCCTTGAGGTATCCCTGGAAATCTGGGTTAGCAGCTTCACCCTCACCAGAGTTTCTCAAGTCATGATTAAGGCTGGGAGAGGGAGAGCCCTTTCGCACATCCCTCCTGCCACAGCCACAGGAAAAGGAAATCCAAATCTTTTCTCTGTCTGTTTCTCTCCCAGCCCCCTGCTCTTCCCAGTGCAGAAATAAGCGTCCCCAGCCATGATCTCAGCATACTTTGAGAAGCAAAATTCAATTTTATTTGTAATGCTGAGTGATCATGCCCCAGCTCCTAAAATTTGGCAGTTACCCTGGGCTCAGCATTAGCCTCATGTGACTATGCTGTTCCGAGGGCCTGTGTTAGTGTCTGTACAAGATGCTGATATTGTACCTGTCTTGACAGCCAAGCCAATGTTGTGGTAGCCTCTAAGGCCATCCTGCACTATGTCGTGCTGTAGAATGGCAGATCTGCACAAATTCCCATCCTTATGACATCTTGATTCAAAACACTGGACCTCAGCTCTGGGAAACTCATTTGGTCCCAGCTGTACCTCTGGCCCTACTCTAGCAGTATGTCCCATGGCCAGATTCCAAATGTGAGTATTCCTTTGCTAATAGGTATGATTTGGGATATGGTTGGTTGAGAGGTAAATGAAGAACCAAAGAAAAGTATAAGATGAGCATGTATGAGAAGAAGAAGTCCTTAATTCATGGCATTTTTCTCTGTATCTTTGTTTTGCAGACAGGCCAGGATGGGTCATCCCCGAGACCTACACCCACCCGCATTCCTGTGTCAAAAGGTATGAAAGCAGGAAAGCCAGTAGTGGCAGCCCCAGGAGCAGGAAATGTGACAAAATTCGAGCCTCGTGCCGAGACTCAGTCTATGAAAATAGAACTGAAGAAATCTTCAGCCAGCAGCTCTGCCTCCCTGGGCGGGGGTCAGGGCTGATGGCAGTGGCTCAGGGGGTACGTTCTGCAGGTTTTACTGCTGCCATGGAAGTCAGCTCCCCTGTCTGTGTAGTTGTTCACGTTTGCCTGTACTAACGAACTCCTGCAGCTGTCACTCAACAACAAACTAATAATAATAAGTGTGTGCACTGACTACTTAAATTAACAGAATCCTTTTGTTTTCTCACTCAACTTTAAAAAAAAACAACAAAAAAACAAACAAAAAAAAACCTGTCAAAAAGGCAATTTTATGCCAGGAAGATTTTCAGTCCAGGAAGTGAGAATGGGGTAACTGCACTAGATCATTAATGTAGTTTAGGAATTCTTAATGATAGACTTGGTCACTTTTTAGTAGATCAAAGGAAGTTTGGTCACTTTTACTAGATTGTCTTCCACCTTAACGGATCACTTTCCACATCTGCTGCTGCATGGGCTACTTTCCTTTCTGCCTTGATCACTTTTTTGAAATGCCACATGGCCTAGGGAAGCAATGCCAGAAGACAGCGCACCTGAGGTCCTGTTTTAATGAAAGCCTGTACCTCAGGTGTGGGAGGGGAAGAGAGGAAGGATGGGCACTGTGTGACCGGCCTTCTCTCTAGGAGCCTCCCATCAAAACCACCATTTCTCAGCAGTGAGCTGCTTTCTCAAGATAGTTACTAAATTCAGGGGCATAGGGATGTTGCACAATGTTTGGCAGCAGCAGTGCTAAGCAGCAACTTAATTCTTCCAGAGAGAGTTAACACTTGTAGACAACTTAGAACCAGGTCCCTGACTTACACACACTGGGATACTGCCAGCTCAGGGCTCAGATGAAGGATCAGGAGCCAGAAGGCATTTAGTCTTCAGCAAAAGCTTGAGAAACACTATCTGGCAAAGATCAATACAATCCATTTGTGCCTGCTCCAAAGACCACTGAAGGCTATGGAGCAACTCATTCCATTGACCTGACTAGGTTTTCAGTTTTCCTGGTCGGGTCTTACATTTAAACCTTACTTGCCAAGCATCCTTATGTCTTAGAGGATAAGGCAGCACAGACTGCTGGTGGCAGGAATTGCTATCTAAAGGCGCAGCTCAGGTACAGGCAGTGAAAGAGAGAGGGTTTGGTAAGGAAGCTACTCTCAGTTTTCAGTTGTTTAAAATGTTTTGTCATAAATGCAGGCTGCCTTACAATACCATGGTGATTTATCATTTTTCCTTCCCTCTTTGTGATTTCCCCATTTGTATGTTTGCATTTTTTAAGCATGTTTTAAGGAATTGTTCCAGCATGGAAATCGTGTGGATGCTGATGACTGTTATGATTGTTTATTTAATAACAGTAAAGTTATTAAAGCACATTTCCATTAAGCGATCAATTTTCTCAGAAGAAAGCCACAACCAAAAGAAATGAAGCTGAGCAGACCGATAAATGATGGGTTTAAAGTTGTGTAATGCTTCAGCCACCTCAGCAAGCTGCGAAGGGCCCAGTGGTTAAAACAGAACGCGAGGTGGGAAGACCACCAATAAATTATAAATAAAATTCACAGAAAGGAAAATGCACCAGTGGTTGAAATATGAAATTTGGCCTGGGAGAAGATATTTGATGGAAGAATCTGTCACAGAAGGTCAACAAAATTATATTCAATCCAAGCAATGTTTAGTTTTCAGTCTGCTTTGCATTGCTCTCCAATTTCAGATCCAGATATGACAATTATCTCATTGTAAAGCTGGCATTTTATTATTCACATGAAGGGCATTTTTTCCTTGCCACATCAAAAAAGAAGTACGTTGTGTTTTTTTGACACATGTAGCACCTAAAATGCCTGTTAATTTCATGATTTTTGGTTCCTATGGCATCCAAAAAATCAGATTAGTATTAGCATTTTTCATAACTCCTATTCCCAGTATTTCAGATAAAACTTGGAAACTGGAATTAGCAAGTATTGTGAGTTACTATGTCAGAAATACATCAGATCCTCTCAAGGAACTCTTAACACTTAAAAGCCTCAGTATGTCAAGAAATTGTTGCTGAGATCCTACTGTTCTTATTGCAACACAGGCTTTATAACAGATATTTAAAGGGAAAAAAAGGTTTTTTTTTTCTGGACATTCACTCTAAATACTGTTACTGAAGGAAGTTGTAAGGTCAAAACAGTCATTTAAACAGTATTGGGAACATGATGCCCAAGCTAATGTGGCTTGATACAGCTGCCTTAAGCCTTCCTTGTGTCAAAGAAACTTAGTTCCTTAGTTAACTGTCGCCATACTCAATGTTCTGTGTGTGCCTGTGGTTGAAAATTTTGTTTTTGTTTGAGGTCTAAGAAACTAATTCATGTGAAGAAACAAGTCAGCCTCACAGTACCTGAAATCTAGGGCACACAAACTGGCACAACTAGAGCCAGAACTGCAGGCACAGGCTGGGAGTTGCTCCTAGAGAGTCAGTAGGATTTGATGAGACAGACTTTAGAAATTCCAGATAGGTTAGACTTAGGATCCTGTTATTTTTCCCCAGGGGCTGCACAACAAAAACAGACTTCTGCTCTGCAGCAGAAGTCTAAAGAGTTGGAATCAGGCAGCTGGTTAAACTGTTAGCTAAAAATAGGTGTTTAGTTATACTCAAAACTTTTGACATCCGTTTTAATTGACCTAATATTCTTGTTTCCCAAAGGTAGAAGAAGGGTAAGATGAAGAAAAAAGAAAGCCTGTAGTTCAGAAGTCTTAAAAGTTCAAGCATAACTATTTGTATTACATTGAAATTTCCTCTGAATCTGAAGACACTTATGTTTAGTGACTACAGTAAGATTCTCCATTCAGTAGGTCAGCTCCAGAAGGCAATGTAAACAACCAAATCTAAAAACAGTGCCTAAGCCCAAGAGGCATCCTGAAGATCTTGTTGATGTTGTTTCACAGCCCTTGTCTAGTCAGTGTTTCTGTTATGACTTAACTCTAGCACTGCAGACAACGAACCTCACTGAGATGCATAATGCAGGTATTCCTGTATTTCCTCTGAGGCTTTTAAGTCAAGTCACAATTTCCTGGTCACTTAAAGTCAGGGTATAACTCCACACTGGAATGAAAAGCCGTAGTCCTGTCTTTGTCACCTCCAGCCAAGAAAGTACTCACTGACTATGTGGTTGTTCTTTGAGCTGGCGCTGGTGTTTGAACTTGACGGGGGATCTGATCTGAATTAAAAGGAATCTGGTAAAAAGCATAAAGACTGGCTTTAACGTAACTTAGTGCCAGGCTTGTGGGCCAGAAAAAGAAAGAAGGCAGGCATAGGAAAGCAGCTGGTGTGTTAAAGTGACTGTAGGATCGTGAATGCCTCCTAGTAGATCAAATACCACACAAACGCACGGGGATAGTGCTGCTTATTTTTAAAAGCTTCTGATTGAAACCTTTTTTCAAAGGTAAGAGACAGGTCCCCCTTCTCAACAGTATCTAAGGAGACTCAAACCCACATCAGCTGCAGGCAGGTTCACTTGTGGCACTGACAGCTGAGGGGGAAGAAGGTGGCATTCTCATTCCCTCCTGGAAAGGCTGTGCCGTTCGGCATGGAATGCTTCAGTATTCACTGAGCAGAAACAAGAGAGTGGTTGAGGGGTCAGGATATTGAACTAGGAAGGAGCCCCCACCCGCGGATTTGTGTCCCTGTTCCAAAGGCTGCCTTTGAGCCTGGCCTTTTTGAAAAGAAGGCTTATAAGATGAAGTGTCTGTTGTTCATCCATCCCTCCATCTCTCCTTCCCTAATGGATAACACCGAACACACCGACCAATTTCATCCAAACCTGACAAAGCAGTAGGGGTCTCCAGAATAAGAAGTTTTTCCAGTTTAATGAAAAGGATGGCAGAGAAGAGGAACAAGACCTTAGCGGTGCCTCACTGTGTGGAAGAGTGAGGCGTGAGCTCACCTTCATACAGCATCAAAGAATGAACACGAAAGAGTGACGTCAGAAATGCTACAAGGACAAGCTTTGTTCAGACCTCAGATTTTACTAGGCACCAAAGACTCAAACTCTGATACATCAATCCATAGGAAAACATTAGGGCTTTATTTACAGGGCTTTCGTGTATTCTACATTACTGGATTATAATGCGTAAACCAAGCCTTCCTGAGTGATCATCTGGAATCACTCATCCTCATGCTTTCTCTCTTACCTTTTTCTCAGCCTATTTGTTTGGGTTTTTTTTTTTTTTTTTGTTTTTTGTAATGAAGTTGAACAGTTTCAGTAGCAAAATGATGCACTCAGAATCATGATAGTTACAATGCTTTGTCAGGAACTAAGATGACTGAGAGCCAATCTTTGTACTTTTAGTCATGTTCAGTGTCACCTGGAGAGAAGGCCTGTTTTGGCTGATGACATGGCCATATAAGCAGTTGTGATAACTCAAGCCCAGCAGTAGGAACAAATGACTCAGGACCAGCAGTAAGGTGGAGAGGGGGAAGAGCAGGGAAAATGCCAACCCGTTCATGAGCAGCACACGTGGACTGAGAAGGTGCACCCCCAGTTCTCCAGACGATCTCTCTGATTTCAAATCTAGTTCCTAATAAGATTTCTACTGTGTTCCCTAAGCTAGATCCCATCACCAGACTGACTTCTACATATGGGTATTGCTAATGTAGTCACTAGTAGATCAATACATTTGAGTAAGTTTGACTGAAAAAGAAGGGGCATAGAGCTTCAACTGTAATGCCTGAGGGGTTTTCTCCCAGATCAGTAAACATGCTAAGCAAATGGTAGAAGAAAAAAAGAGATTTTGATTTATTTTGCCCACGTTTTTTCCTTTTGTGACACCCGTTAGTGTGATTTTTCAAAAACCAAACACTTTGTGACTTTTCTTAATATGCCCATAGAGCACGCTTGTCACTGTGTTTAAACCTCAAACCACTTACAGCACAAAGTAATTACCACCATGGGAGTAATCTCTAAAGCCACATTAATACGTTGATCCGTGCCAACAGGATGCCAAGTCATATGTCACTGCTTGAAACATGCTACACACGTTCTAAAATATGCTCAATATTGACATGAATCTTCAGTAATTCTGATCAGATGTGGAAGAGCATGTCTTTAAAATAGAGTAAGCTACTGTCCTGCTGGGTTCCAGGTACTTGGCATAAGTTGCAACAGTCAGGACAATTTTCAGACCAATTACATGTTCCCATCACACATCAGTGGTCAATTTCATTGAGTTGCTTTGAAACACGCAGTTTGCTGGCAGGAATTTCTGTGAGCTCATCTTTCGAACTTGTTTTCATTTAGGGGAATGGTTTTCTCCCCCGCGTCAGTGTGAGTTACCCTCTTTCTCTTAATTTTGCTCGAGCTCTCTTGGGCAAAACTATATGCAATATTTCTCATTATAGATATTAATCACATTCACTTTGAATCTTACTCCCTACACATTTCTCTTACCTTGGCTTTTTTTTTTCCTTAAAATGTAACCAGGGTTAACTACTGTCAGGTGCAGAGCTATTAGCTCTCGGGTATGAAACACTCAGGTGTGAATGGTTCTCCAAACAAAAAAAACCCTCTCCTTGGGATTTTAAAAATAGAAATACTGATGTATGATTCTCTTCTGTTGCTTGGGTGTGCATTGTCTGTGGTACATTCGTTTTTGTATTATCTGGTGATATTTGTTTGTATATATTGTAAGGAGAAATTAAACTTTGTATGTTAAAATGTCAGTTGATGTGCTTCATTATATGAACTGGTATCCTGATGTGTTGCCTGGAGAAGTTCTGCTTTACATCAGTAGGACTGAAAGCAGAATTAGCTGTTTTACATTAGCTTCATTTTCTTTTCCTGTCATTAAAATAAATTGTTTTGTTTAAGTGAATACATAGTTCCTTGAAATATTCCCATCTAGAACCCTAGAAAAATTTATTTAATCATATCCTTCAAATGTAATCATATTCCTACAGAGGGTGGCCCAAAAGAAATCTGACAAAATCTGCCCTACTCTAATTTTAGCTTAGTAACTGTTCAGACACCTCTTTTAGTAACAACACCGTTTGTGTGTGTGTGTGTGTATGTGTATGTGTGTGATATATATATATTCATATATATATATAAGCATTTCAAATACAAACAACCAAGACAAACTTAGAGGGTATGTTCTCTAGGTGTGTGAGAAATGAATGAAAGACAAATACCAGTGGAAATTATTTGATTTTTAAAAATATTATTATTTCTCCTACTCTTTTCTGCACAATTACTGTTTGGGTCTGTAGGAGACAGGTGTCTGATGCAGACACTGACTGTAGTTTTGCTGTTCATTCAGTGACTGAGCCTTAACAAGGAGAGAGATATTTTTCTGCTGCCCATTTTTTTAGAATTTTGTGTCTAAACTTCTTACTAAATGTGCACAGTGAATATTAAGAAAATAGTTGTTTCATCTAGAGTTCATGTGACTCTCATTGAAGTTAAGGGGTGAGTTCGCCTGAGGTTACAGTCTGATATTATGTAAATGCAGCTTTTAACATCATATTCCACAAGAGCTTCAAGTTAGAAAAGCACTGGCTGTAAGGTAAAATCATTCAGTAGTTTGTGGTTCTTTCACATTCACTGCTCAAATGTGGCAGAACTCGTGTACATGTCTTGTTGAAAATCATTTGTTATTGAAAAATTTTATGGAAAATAAATACTTCCAATTCGAGAAATTCTATTATTTCATTTGCCTTAACGTATTTTATTGGACGTTTCCTCAGCCCTGCTCTTGCTTCACCACATATGAAAAGCAGCACTGGGATCTGCCATCTAGTGGCAAAGTTCTGGCACTAAGAACACATGGAAAATACTTTCATTTTTCTTTCTTCTTATGATGTAACTTCACGAAACACCTTGCAAATATTAGTTAGAAAGCAGATAAAGGCTGAAGTAAATAAAAATGTGAAAGGCAAAAATAATAGAATTAGTGCCATTTCTTGGGTCACATAAATTTTGAAAAATCTTCAGACTATGAAGAAAGGAAGGAATCTTAACAAAAGTAATTTCAATTAAGATGAATATTTCTGAAAAGATATTACTGTATGCTTTAATTAGTATTGGTACAGTTACATTATTTGAAATGCATAAAATACACCTTTTCAGAGAAAAATGTTAATTGACAGTTGAATTCTTGTATTTAAGACGTTGCCTGTAAGAGCTGTATACATAGGTAGAAGAACAGAAGGCCATTAGTACTTCAGCAGAGCCCAGGAATTAATCAGGGTCAGGGACCTCTGATACTACACACAGGGCAAAATAAAATCCAGCCTTTTGAAGGAAATGCCAACACTTAGTTTTGCATGCTGTGGCTGAAATTTATCCCCATTCAAGTCAGTAGCAAGATTCGAGAAGACTTCCCGAATAAACCCAGAATAAGTTTCTAAGCCAAGTTTAAATTAAAAAAATGAGAAATGACCCCATACCTCTTCCTCATCCCCATTTATGAATTGCCACCAGATTTATGATGAATTTACTTAGACAAGATACCGGACACCCAACTCTTCAGTCTTCCTCTACCTACTTTGGGTGTGGAACTGGAACTTTGGTGTCGCTGTGCTTTAATCCATTCAACTGTATTCCTCCTTTTTCCCTACGGACAACCAAATGATGGTCTTGACATTGAAGTGGAAGCCAAGGGCCTCTGATCCCTCGACAGGTACTAATTTAGTTTCCCTTTGTAGCATTAGCCAGGGCAGTTTTATCAAGCAGTGATGCGAGAGTGAGCCTGTGAGACATTTTCAGAAGAATGCCTTGCGCTGCCATTGTAATTGTTCTTCTTTAAAGTAAGTTGCAATGCGTTTGCAGTTTCATAAACCCAAATGTTTTGCTCTCTTTTCTTTTAGAGAGTGTCATCATTCACCAGTTACGTGTGAACTCTAGATGAGTTACGGCCCGCTAGAGCTCTCTGTGTGCACTGCCCTCCATGCCCGTGGATGGATCACTGTAGAAGCTCTCTGCCATCAACACCAGGGTCACTTGTGCTACTGATTATTTGTGGAAGTATTAGTGCTTCCATTAGATTTTATATATTTTTTTTCTTGATAGAGCTTTAAAAACGGATGGCCTTGCTGGTATTTTAAAAGTATCTAATCAGAGAGAGAGCAGCAGCTGAATTTCACTTTTATTTGCAAAGCCTAAGGCACGTGCTTGGTTTTGTTTGATATTTGCCATATAATTTATTTTTATAATACACGTTGTAAAGTAGCTGTCCCAAAGTTGCAATTCCTGTTGCTTATGGCGCATTTATTTGTAGAATACACTGTCAAATTTGCAATTTGATATTTTTGTAATAGAGAGTATGTGAAGAAAGAAAAATGTAACTTCAGCAATGTTTTCTGTTTAAATGGAAAAGTATTCAGTACATTTTTTGCCACCATTAGATTCTGTGAGACTAAATACTCTGAAGACTGCTGTATGGAATTTGTTGCAGAATATTTCTTGCACTGTGTGATGGTTTGGCATAAAATTAAGTATTAAAGTCCAATGCCTTGAAATACAACCAGATTTATTCATTTTAAACAATGTAAGTCAGTTTTTAAAGCTGTGATTTTTTTTTCTATATAAAGTATGTTTTTACTTCTGCCTGTACCAAAAAAAGTTGATTTTCATTACACTGTAACTAATAAATTTTCACAACTATGCAAATGTAATCAGGTGTTTGCATTTTAACTCCAGTTTCTTGAGGTTGGCAGTGCTCATCTATGTATTTGTTTCTGGGGACAGAATATGGGTTTGGAAGTTCCTTTTTCTCACTGGTGTCTCGTACAGTGTCACAGTGATGTACAGGGTAAAACTGATTCATGGCATCATAGAATGGTTTGGGTTGGAAGGCCCTTAAAGATCCTGTAGTTCCAGTCCCCCTGCCATGGGCAGGTACGCCTTCCACTAGGATCAGGTTCCTCAAAGCCCCATCCAACCTGGCCTTGAACGCTTCTAGGAAAGGTGTTCAACAGCTTCTCTGGGCATCTTGTTCCAGCGCCTCACCACCCTCACAGTAAAGAATTTCTTCCTAATATCTAATCTAAACCTACTGTCTTTCAGTTTGAAACTGTTCCTCCTTGTCCTGTCGCTACATGCCCATGCAAACAGTCTCTTTCCATCTTTCTTGCAGGCTCACAAGTTAAGATACAGAGAGGGATCAATCACCAAGCCCTTAATGACTTAATTGTTTCTAACCCTGTGCTTTCATGGCACGGGCAGAGATGTTTGAGTGGTACTGTCAGAATCTTCAGTCCTGGACTAGCACCTGGACTGGACACCAGGCACTCAGCCACACACTGAGGGGCCCCTTTCACACTGGTGGCTGTAGCTTCTCAAATAGCATCCAGAGAGTTCTGTGGCAGCTATACTTAAGATGATTTTTGAATGAATGGTATATAAAGCTACATGCAATCCAGGCAGGGTCTTTTTTCCTTATACATTTCATAACCAGTGATTTTTAATCTAAGTCATTGGCACATGCTTAGAATACTGCAGATTTTTTAACTGTAGAAACTACTGGCAGAAATTACTTTTTTTTTGGAAGGGAAAACTGTGTTGCTTGCAGGAGATGTGCTCTGAGATGCCAGAAAGAGTGCATAAATGCAGCATCCCACTGGGATGGCTAGGTCAGTCCATCTTTGAAGCTGGAATATCATACTTGCTGTGTAGTCAATTTGGTCTTCATGGGAGCCACGGGAGCTGTTTTTCCTCGTACATATGAGTTCTGCAGCAAATGCTGACATTCTAGAGAAGCAGGATAATCTGGGACCTGTATGAACTTTCTTGGAGTAGTTCATCTCCATTGTGAAGAGTTTACTAGTACAGCCATACTGAGGAATCAAAATAAGTGCTGCTTATCCTGGCAGACGAGTCATTTTGTGGGTACAGCTTATACTTAGCTGGTACACCATGTTTTTTAAGGAGCGGGGTTATTTTTGTACAGCAGACAATGTATGCCAATAACATAGCTGTGTCTGTAGATCGTATTTTAGAGCAAGCTGAGAAGACTTCCAGCTTTTAGAGAGGAATACAGCTGAGGTGGATAAATTTTAGTGTGTGCCACATTTCAGTTTACTGCACAGAAGAATGAACATTGTAGTGACCCAGATCTTGAAACTGTAAAAAACAGTCTGGGAATCCAAACCTCTCCATGTTGGGATCTACACTGAGCTCTGCTGGAATTAAATTCCTGGGTATTCGAAAGTGACAGTGACACGCCTGAAATAAACTTCAGCTTTTAAATATGAGTAGGACATAAGTAAAATCTTATTCTTTAATTGAGTCTAGATTTAAAAGGTCCCAATTGAAGTAGAAAATATTTTTCCTCATTTAGATTTTAATATAAAGCCAATTCAGTATGAATGTAACTTTATGATTCATAAGCAAATACGTAAACGTTTATGGTTCTGCAATTACATTTTTTTGAGCTTCCCAAAATAAAGCCTTGTTTAAAGCATAAATACAATCATGGTGTATTGAAATAATTTAGATTTTAAAATATTTTTGATGGATTGCAGCACTTTGGGGTAGGAAACTGGTGATTTCATCTTGCACTTATGTTCCTGGTCAATTTTTTACATTACCTAACTTGGAAGTGAATCTAAGACAAAGATGTAAAAAAAGTGCATTAGTCACATAACTAGCCTGTATTTGAGGGACACTCAGGAAGAAATCTATTAATATAGACTAAAGAAGTGATTAATTTCTACAAGTATTGTAATTTTGAAGAAGGTAATTGGGAAGTGCTTTCACACTAAGACAATGTAGAGGCTACCTTGGGCTATAGATATCAGTAGCTTTTAAGCAAGAGAAAACCAGTGAAGATCTACTTTTCCCTTAGAGATTTCTTACTGTCTAAAGAGGACTGAAAGACCTGTGTTAGTATAATTACACCGATAAAATATAAAGTTTCAATCTAGGAAAAAATCTCAAATACTCAGATTTCTAGAGACAAACTCTACAGTCCGCGAGTTCTCCTTTTGTCTTGTTGTGAAACATAATTGGACAAATTTAACACGCCCTTTCTTGCCAGTCCTCTCACACCTGGGAGCATCAGGTCCCAGCTTCCCAATATTGCCCCTTGGTTATCCTACTTCCAGAGAAATTTCTTGCCATCTCTCACCACAGGTTTACAAGCAGTCTTGTTCCCCTAGGATCCCATGTTGCATCTCCCTGGATTCTCTGTGAGGCTGTGGGAATAAAAGTTACTGTAGCTGAAGGTAATAACTGCAAACAGAAGATAATAAAGGAAAGGGTGGTACTAGTGACAAGGGGCTGATCTAGGGGGAATGGCAGCAAAAGTTGGGGTCCACAAGATAGTGGAAAAGATAAATTAGGAGTGAGATTTGGTTTTAGCACAGATGCCACAAGGAACACGATTAACTTTTTTACCCTATACAATTACTTAGGCACCGAATTAATACTTAAATTTTAGATGCTTATATATCCAAATTTCCTATGCTGTCTATGGCAAAGGGGCCTTTTGTAGCTCCCGAGCGAAATACATTTGCACAAGTCATGTGCTCCCCCTGCTGGTCTCGGCTGATGCTCCCGGCGCTCCAGAGACCTGAAAGGCATTTATTTCACAGAAACTCTTCCACAGCCAGCTGAAAAGTCTTCAGACTGGACTACATGCTTATAAAGTAATTTAATTAAACAGGTCTAATTATTTTTCCCTGAAATGAAGTAAATACATAAATACTTGCCGAATCTAGATTTTGGCAGCGCTCTAGAGTGACTGCACAGGAAGGACTAGAGTCCTCACAAAAGAGACTTTAATGCACAAGTGCCAATGAAGTGAGAAACATGGACTTTCAGTGTTGCATCAGCTTGAGCAATGCCTGCTAAAGCAGGTGTTCTGGGATACAAGTGCATGCTCCCACACTGCGTTCCACAAGGTGCCTGCTTCTTCACGGAAAGGGTTTCAACCACTGGAACAGGCTGCCCTGGGGGGCATTGGAGTCACTGTTCCTGGAGGTGTTTAAGACTGTAAATGGTACTCAGTGCCACAGTGTAGCTGACACGGTGTAGCTGTAGTTCAGTCAAAGGTTAGATTCAATGACCTCAGAGGTCTTACCCGGCCTAATTAATTCTGTGATTCTATTTAGTGCAGTCGGATTAGCTCCTAAGGGAAAACAACGACATCCATATGTATAAGTATCTAAAGGGTGGGTGTCAAGAGTCTGAGGGAGCCAGACTCTTCCGAGTGGTGCCAATCAACAGAACAAGAGGCAACAGGCAGAAACTGATGCACAGGAAGTTCCACCTGAACACGAGGAAGAATTTCTTCACTGTGCAGGTGACTGAGCACCAGAACAGATTGCCCAGAGAGGTTGCAGAGTCTCCCTGACTGGAGATATTCAAGAACCGTCTGGATACAATCCTGTGCCACGTGCTCTGGGATGACGCTGAGCAGGGAGGATGGACCAGATGACTCGCTGTGGTCCCTTCCAACCTTACCCATTCTGTGATTCTGTATTCACTGTACTGATTCACTCACACACCTCCTGACAGCAGAGCAGGAGTACAGAGCAGAACAATTCCCAGAAGTGGTGGTGAACATGTACGGCTCCATTAAGAGAAGCTCTCAAAACTCTCATGCATTATTACATCTCTACAGTGGCACTGATCCTTATCAGTAAGAAGCCGAAGCTGACTTCTCCATTTTTGACCCAATGGATGCTGCCTTGGGTCTGCACCGCTCCTCATGACAGCAGGGAGGATGAAGTGCAGGGGGACCCTCCTGGAGCACTGAGCGGTGACAGGGCTGAGGGCTCGGGTCTCACCCCAGCCTTGGGCACGAGGCGGCGTGACCCCTGCCCTAAGGGCACCAGAGCAGAGCCTGCCTGGCCTGCATATAGAACACGTCTTATGAGGAGCGGCTGAGGAAGCTGGGGGCGTTCGGCCTGAAGAAAAGGAGGCTCTGGAAGGACATCATTGCTCCCTACAACTCTCTGAGAAAAGGCTGGGGTGAGGTGGGGACTGGTCAGTTCTGCCATGCCTGCAGTGAGAGGACAAGAGGAAATGGCCTTAGCTGAGACAGGGGAGATTCAAATTAGATATTAGAAAAAAAATATATTCACTGTTAGGGTGGTCAGGCACTGGAACAGGTTGCCCAGGAGGGTGGTGGAGTCACCATCCCTGGAAGTGTTCAAGAGGTGACTGGATCTGGCACTGGGTGACGTGGTTTAGTGGTTTAGGGATTACAGTGGCAGTGCCGGGTGGAAGATCGGACTGGATGATCTTGCGGGTCTCTTCCAATCTTGATGATTCCGCAATTCCATGGCTCCATGACTTGGGGAGGCGCGCGGCCGTGGCGCGTCACCGCGGCGCCCGCCGTGCCCCCGC
>VZTA01016267.1:16818-32840 GCA_013398855.1 Mohoua ochrocephala | reverse complement strand
CCGCTCGGGGAGGCCGGGCCGGGCAGGGCGAGCTGGGATCGCCTGCCCGGAGGCCGCCTGCGACTCCGGGGCAATCCGGGCCCCTCCCGGCCTGCCGGGACGCGGCGGGGACCCAGGCGGGTTCTGTGCGGAGCGGACACGGCGCCCGGGCGGCTCCGATCCGGCGAAACGTCCGTGCTCGTCAGCAAAGCGTCCATTAATTATCCTGAGCAGACATAGAGGTGACAGTCAGCTGCGCATAGGCTGTAGCCCTTCTGCCAGTGCTCCCGAGGGAACTTCCAGGGAAGTTACTGCCAGCACTTAATCGACACAGCCCAGTGCACGTTTTTTTTCCTCAGCAGTACGGAAAGTACGCGCATTATCCTCGGGATAGCCTGTGGCAGTCCATTATATATCTTCAAATGTTCCAAAGTAATTGTAATTTCAGGACAAAGCTCTGTGGTGAATGCATTTCTGTAATTCTTACCTGCACCGATGATGTAATGTTGCAGGTGCTCTGTGGGAGACCAGGGTGTCCAGAGTAAACTTGGAAACAAGGATCGAAGAGTGCGGCTTTTTCTAATTAGCACTTACAAAACCCGAGTCATTTACATCTGATAACCAGCCATGCTACTGCTGTGAAAAGTTGCTGAGCGTTAGCTGAAAACTGAACTGTGTATCACAAATGGATCCATTTGATAACAGAACCAGTTCGTGTTGTAAGGAAATAACCCGCAGGGCTTAGGGATGGACAGCCTTGAGAAGCAATTGACAGCTATTATTAGTTTCGGTGAGCTAATGTGACTGAGATTGATTGTAGGGAAGGAGGTGCGTAGTTGTTTGTTGTATTGTTTTATTGGAGAATATGATTTTTTGTGGATCAAATCACTCCAGTTATTGGACTAAGCTGTCACTTTCAAATAAGTAGTGTTTAAGACAGTAGCTTTGCTGGTGGCAGTAATTTGGCAGTGAAGCCCAATCAGCTAAAGAAATCATGAGGTAGGGAACGAATGGTATTTTCATATTTCTCTTAAAATGCAAATAATGTTATAACAAAGCCAATTTTACCCCCTTTTATGTTAAGATCTACAGTTCCGGTCAAGAAGAAAAGTAGAAGGGAAAAACCCAAAAGCTGAAGTGTATTTTACAGCATCCAAATTGTATGTAAGCATATTTTTTTGGGAAACAGTTGCTTCTTACATCAAGTGTTTGGGGGTATGCTGAACATCTGAAAATTGGCACTCGTGCTTCAGACAACATGGCCAGCTTGTCATGGGCACAGAGATTTTTAAGTTGTCACGTCGTAGCATATTTAAGGTAAATACAACTGCACGTTTTCAACATGACATTCAGTGGAGAGAAGTAAAAAAAAAATCCTTGCTAACCCTGATTTTTGTTGACAACTGCATTTAAAATAGCCATTCCTGTAGTAAAGTTTTAGATCACTATACATATATAATTGGACAAATATATCCATTTTCCATTATGACTGAATCTGCATTGATCTGTGGGAACAAGAAATGCATCAGTTTCATGAGTCCAGAAACGTAAGTGACTTCTTGTGCCTATACTGCTGCTGTATGCATATAGAGAAATTTTTTGTGTACTGTTGTTGCTGAAGCAGCTCAGTCAGGTCCTCCTGGTAAGTTCCAATAGAAGCCAAAAACTAGATGTTCCCACCTAACATTTGGCACAAAAGTCGTGGGTGAGCTGGGAGCACGACCGACGCTCCCCTACACAATCAGGCTGCGTATGTATGGCAGTAGTAACCATTTGTACTGGAGACCAGTTGAAGGTGCTGGCCTTCAATCCTCTCTAATTTCAAGACTGGAAAGAGTTTAATTCATTTGTTTTGCTGTATGGATTTACTCTTTCACCTTGTGAAATTCTCAAAAATCCGAGTGTTAGGCTTTTGTGAGGACAGGAGGGACTTTGGAGTCTGGGGAAACTTGTACTCTGTTGCCTGATCCTCATACATGTCTTATGAAGGGCTTATCCAGTGACGTTGTGCAAGTGAGATTATCATCCTAAAGGCAGCTGAATTTCGAAAAAAAGCAAGTTTAAATCAAAAAAGGCTTTATAGTTGCAGCGGCAAAACACAGATAAAGCATTTTACCAATTGGGACCAGTGTCTGGGCTCTAAACACCAGTGAGGGGTGCAGTTTAAGACACTGCTGTCACATACATGCTTAGCTGACATATGTCCCTGCTTAGAATGCTGGCTTTTGTTATAACCTCCAAAAGTTATTCCCAAGTAGCTGTAAGTTTAGCTGTGGGAGACAAGACATCTAGAAGCTAGGTGCAGTGACTAAGCTTTTTTAGAAATGCCATCGGGGGAGGAAGCAGAGGTAGTTGTTTACGCCTACCTCCTAGGCAATAGCATACCTCTTAAATTGTACGTATGTGCCTGTAAACTTAGGGTATTGGAATTGAGTAGGATGTATAATTTGTGAGCCTGAAATACATTTTTAAGTTCAAGTCACTCTTTCCTGAAACAAGGTATGGTAACCATTAGTATCTCTGTGGACTGTGCTGTTCTTCTACAGGTGCAAGGACTGAGCAGCAAAATGTACTTCTTCCATTGATTTCCTTTATAAGCTCTCTTGAATTCAGATGTGGAAGATTTCCAACAGCTTAAGTGTACTAGAATTATTGGCTTTTTGTTGTGTTTTCTCTAGCATTTTTTCATTGTTTCAGAAGGGTATAGTCAGTTATTTATCTTGGGTCTGTCGTGAAAATAGTTCCTTTGGGTGGAAAATTAATCAGCCCTGTAAATGTCTTTTTGCCTGTTACTAAAGAGTGAGACAATTCTGTATTTCCTGGGGAGGGGTGGTTTGAGTTTTTTTTTAATATATAAAGCGTGAATAAGAAGCATTGACAGAGCATATTAATATATGATAAAATGTGAGGAATATACAGAGTATTATAAGTGTAGGAAAGAGATCTTTGTGCTGTGACTGCTGCTGTGAAATGCGTAATAGATAAAAAGCCAGATTGACTTAAGGCATGGCTAGGAATGGAGAACTGAAAGCAAGTACATTACTTTTGCCTGCATCTTCAGCCTCATGTGCAGTTCCTGTCAGTTCCATGTCAGAAATGATACAAAACTTAATAAAATGTAGAAAGAGGGAACAGCAAAGGGGATCAGATTCTGTTATGGATGGCCTTTTATACCAGAAATGGTCAAACAGAGTAGGATAAGTATGTGACAAAGTCTACAAAATCACAAGTAGTTTGGAGAATATGTGTATGCAGTGGTTAGGTTATTTCTGTAGGTGTATGTCAGCTGACAGACATCAACAGCCTGAAAAGCCCTAACTGTGGAATAACTTGGATATACCCAATGTCCTTAAATCTGGAGTTTTTGGGAAGGGCTCATTGTGTCAAGTTGTCAGATGCTGGCTGATCCCAGGGGACAGAACAGTGGGGTCAGGCAGATTCTTGCCCTGGACTCCAAAGTCAGTTCTTAGCTCTCAAAGTCAAAGTGGTTTTGTTACTTTGTCAAGAGTTGAAGATAGATGCCTTCATCCTTTCTCTGTTGAATGTAATCTATGAATGTGGATGCAGAAAAAAACGCTTGTGTTGGCAGTTACTGTACAGGAAAGCTCTTCGGTAGCATGCAAGCTGATAACTGTCATCAAAAGCATAGTCCTGCTTCAAGATACATCAGTTTCACGCTCCACAGAATTCAGTCATTTATGTTTTTAAAAGTCTTTAGGTCTTTTGCAACCTTAGAGTCTTTAGTGTGCGGTCTCGATCTAAAACTTCTTCTCACACTAGCAAGTTCTTTCTAAAGGAAATGCTTGCTTCAGCTTACTTTAGCAGAACACACCCACCCCCGAGTTAGCCTTCAACAAATGAGATGCATTGTTCATTGAGAGCAGCAGTGGGGTCTGTGTGCTGTAGCTAAACAGAGCTGGTCATGGCTGCTGCAGTAGTGCTATTTCTAGATCAGCATAAATTCAATATCTTGTTCAGCTGAGGAACAAAGATTGTGATCCTCTGTCAATCTCTCTCTCTCTCTGCCAGCTAATAGCTTCTGAAGCTGTCTGGTTTCAGCTAGGCTCATTAGGGTGTAGGTTTTGTCTGTCAGAAATCTGGCAGCAGAGCAGATGCCAGTCAATAAAAGTTCTTGCTGATGGAACTGGTTGCAGCTTAATAGATACTGAAGACATCACAAGAAGAGAGACCCTGAAAAAGATGCAGAGGAAAATAGACTTCAGTTCTTTCCTGAGCACACCTTGTGTGTTTGTTTTAGCTAACCTTAATACGGGTATTAGGACAAATCATAAATCACTAGTTCTTGGTTATGCCTTTCACTACAAACATAAATCAGGACAAACCACTTGCAGCAGCCTTTCCTATAACTGTATAGGTGTTGTAGTTTAAATGCTACTGCTGCTAAACAGTTTTTTTGCAATAAGTATAAGGTATATATTTCACCAGTCTGAGTCTAAATTCTAAAATAGGTAATTGATGGTAAGTGTAGAAATACATCTTTTATAGGCAGCTGGAAGCTTTCTTCTGCCACACTTGCTGGAGCTACATGTGAGAAGAGCTAGTGTGGTCAAGCCACTTGAGTTGGCTTGGACTGTAGGGTGAGCTTGTGGCTGCTGAGGCTGAATGTACAGATTTTAAAAAATGGGTTTTTTTGGGTTACACTATTCAGGACAGATAATATTGTATAAGCTAGAGTAATACTGATCATCTTTCTTGTCCATATACTGGTTCTGTTACCATTCCTGATAAAACAGTAATGGTGTATTAATCTTTCCTGGTTTAGGACAATTTTTGGGCATTAACTGATTTTTAAATTTTTTAAAAATCTTTTAAGTAGGTGACTAAAAATGGTCAACAAAGCATGTTTTCTAATGCAATTTTTTTTTAAATTAAATATTTAGACTTTTAAAAGCTTAATCTCTCTGGTAAGCATGTAAAAGTTGAGATCTGCTTGTCATAGTGTGTGTGTTTGGAAACATGATGTTGTCTGGAGTGTCTGCTGGTTTTGTTTTGGTGTGGTTTTTTGGTTGGTTGGTTTGGGGGGTGGGGGGGCTTGTTGCTTTTGTTTGGTTTTGCTCCAGGAGTAATTTCACTTCAGTGTTAAATTTGTTTGCATCTGAAATCAAGCATATAGTCAGAATCAAAAACTCGTTTACAGAATCATAGAATGGTTAAGGTTAGAAGACACTTCTTGATATTGTCAGACAGGCCCGAATGTGCTTTCGGTGCTGAGATATAATATGATTGCAAAATAAATGCCACAACAACTCTCTGGCTTAATAATAAGTTTTCTTTACTCTCTCATTGTAAATTAATGACTGTGTTTCCCGTTGCAGATTGACTATACGGGAACAGAACCTTCTAGTCCCTGCAACAAATGCTTAAATGTGTCCTGGGACAGCACATCCCCTTGTACATGCACCATCAATTTCACACTGGAACATTCATTTGAGGTATGCTGCCCTGTATGCAGGATGAAGTCAGAATGGTTTATATGATCTATTTCATATTGAAAATGTTTTATCACTTAGGTTTTTTGGTTTTTTTTTCGTTTCCCCCTTTCGTTTCCCCCTTTCGTTTCCCCCTTTCGTTTCCCCCTTTCGTTTCCCCCTTTCGTTTCCCCCTTTCGTTTCCCCCTTTCATTTCCTTTTTTCAAGATTATTTTTAGTTTTCCTTTGAACTTGGATCTGATTTTTGTGTTCCCTTTTACATCAGCAGGGATGAGATGTTTCTTAATGCCTCTGTTTATCTGGAAATGTACAACATTAAGTGGAATGCTTGTGTTTTACACATTCAGAGTTACCCTATGTGTCACATAGCTGGAGAGTAGATCAGCTATTCCTGCATGATTTACAAAAATTCAGTTCAACCAGAATTGGGAATACCAGATAAGTGCTTTCTGGCAGATTGGAGGCAAATGAGGCTTATGAGTCCTACATCGGACAAGACAGGTGTTGTGATTAGTGCTGGTGAATATCATTCTGATAGTTGATGACACGTTTATATTGCTTGACTTCAGCCTGCCTGCTTTTGTTAGGGTAGTACTTTTATGTACTCACTATGAAGAAAGGATTGAGGTTCTTACTTTATGAATGTTGTTGTAAACCTAAGTTTAAGAGCTTAAAATTGCATGTTTGTATGAATGAAAATCCCTCTTTCCCCATCTTCCTTCTTGTAGAGCAATGTATTCATGTATTATGGACTCTCCAACTTCTATCAAAACCACCGTCGTTACGTGAAATCTCGAGATGACAGCCAGCTAAATGGAGACAACAGTTCCCTACTTGTAGGTATTCATGCTTGGATGTGAATGAGTAGCTAATTTCTGACTGTTGCATAAATCACCACATGGAGTATTTAGTTGAATGATAATGAGGTACGAGAATTTTTGCATAACAGAAGGCAACCATAAGGAACTGATATTTTGTTTACTGAAAATAACTGTAAAGTATTATAAAATTTCATGTTGATCATGTGGTAAAAACCAGGTTAGTTGTTTAAATTAGCACAGACTCATTTTCCTTTTTTCTTTCTAACTATCAGAATCCAAGTAAGGAATGTGAGCCTTACCGCACAAATGAGGACAAACCCATTGCTCCTTGTGGAGCTATTGCCAACAGTATGTTTAATGGTATGGTAACACTTTTAACTTACCATTTACATGGGTCTGTAATCTAGTGTATGTTTTCTGTTGTGTTGCACATTATTCTGCATAAAGATACTGTGGGCTTTTTTATTTTGAATTAACACATTTTCATTGTTCAGAATAAAATAAATATCTTGTACTGCTATTACTTGTTTCAAAATTGCTAGGAGAATTAATTTAATCTCATAGCACACAAAGGATGGAAATACCTGCTGTGAGAAGCTGCTACTGCTGTGATGTAGAAACATAGATATCATATATGGATAAGAAACTGCTCTCTCAATATACACTGACTCTTACAGAACAGCTTGTGATTGTGTCAGGCAGATAGTAAAAGCCTTGCCCAGTTATTTTTGTTTTGTTTTCTCCTGGAGGTAATCGTTTCACTGCTTATCAAGATCATCTGTCTAATGAAAGTTTCTGCAGCTGGTTTTCTAATTTGATTTTGTCTTTAGATACGCTGACGTTATACCGCATTGATAATGACACAAGGACTCCGATTACTTTGATTAAAAAAGGCATTGCATGGTGGACAGATAAAAATGTGAAGTTCAGGAATCCTACGGGAGATGGAAACAACTTAACTGCGCTTTTCCAAGGTAAAAAAAGAAAAAAGCAAAATTTTAAGAATGGCAAAATGCTTCAAACACCTTTTGATTTCAGTTTTGATTTCAAACATTTTGATTTCAGAGCTTTGCCTCACTGACATTTTACAGAACGTGCTAAATAAGTGTTCTCTGCAGAAATCCAAGCTAAGAACTGCTCTGCTATTTGAAAGGTTGTCTTTAAGCAATGAAAGCTGCAAGTTTCTAATGAAAGTGTTTGGTTTTTACCTTTACTTTAATCATTAATTTGGTAGCTTTAATTTCTGATTTAAGTTCTGATTCTGCACCCTGAATACTAAAAAATGTGTAATGTACGCTGCTGGGTTTTAACCCCAGTTGGCAACTAAGCATCACGCAGTGTCTCACTAACCATGGCCTTGCTCAGTGGGAGGGAGGGAAGAATCGGAAGGATGAAAGTGAGAAGGCACATAGGTTGAGATAAAGACAGTTTAGTAATTAAAAACAAACAACCAAATCAAAAACACAACAGAGTGAGGAAAATAAAACTCAAGAAAAACAAGTAATGCAAAAGAAAAGAATTGCTCACCACCATCCGAGTCCCCGAGCCAAAGCAGGCCCTGCCTATCTCTGCCTGCCCTTTTCTTTGGTGAGTCTGATGAGATATGGTATGGGATATCCCTTTGGTCAGCTGGGAACAGCTATCCCATCTGTGTCCCCTCCTGATCTCTCCTGGACCCCCAGTCTCCTCACTGGTGGGGTGAGATGAGGAGCAGAGGATGCCTTGATGCTGGCAATTACTGCTTAGCAATAACAAAAACATCCTTGTTTATCAACAGTGTGTCCAGCACAAATCCAAAACATTGTCCTATACCAGCTACTGTGAAGAAATATAGTTTTGTTCCAGTCAAGATCAGTACAAGTTCTGTCATGTGTGGATTTAACTTATAAAGAAATCCTGCAGTTGTTAAATGAAACTCTTCATATGGAGTTTTCATTTAAATGTTTCTATGGCTAGGTTGTTCTGTTCTCTAAAAAAACTGATTTTTTTTTGTTATTAGAAGTGACTGATGTGTCTCATATACAGTTTGGCAAATAAAAGTTTCCTTTGGCTACTACGTCACAAAAGTCTTCTTAAGGCTCTTAGAGCATGTGTGTTTATGCAAGGTATATAATAACTTCAGGTTTAACCTGATGTGGGTTTCTTGCTTAGTCATAGCCAAATTACATGTTGTCAGTGTGATGGCTACCTTTGGAAAAGCAGATACCTTAATACAATGTGGAATCGTATTTCCAATAACATTGGCAAAAGCGTGTGTACGTAATCAGAAATGATGTTTACAATATTAAATAGGTTCTTAAACTCTACCAAGTGAGCAGAGGACCTGTCGTCATAATGGAGAGCTGTCTCACCAAGCAGTGCTTTGAGACGAGACTTCCTACCCGCATAAATTGTTTAGACAAATGGGCAGAGCTGTCCTGAATTATATGTTATTTATTTATAGAATTTAAACTATTTAAACTGCAAAATAAAAAGTTCTTAAACAGCCCAGCGTGTTGCAATAGTAGTGAGTCAGCCTGTTAATACTGTTTAGAAGTTAATGCGGTTTTTTGTGATATTAGAACGGATTTTGATGAGCCAGTGTGTTATTCAGTCCTATATTTGAAATACTTTATTATTTTTGTTTAATCCTAGGCACAACAAAGCCTGTGAACTGGCCCAGGCCAGTGTATATGCTGGACAAAGAGCCTGACAACAATGGCTTTATCAATGAGGACTTCATCGTGTGGATGCGCACGGCTGCTCTGCCAACGTTTCGCAAGCTGTATCGTCTCATCGAAAGGAAGAATAACTTACAGCCTACCTTACAGGCTGGAAAATATTCTTTGGATATTGCATACAGTATCCTTTGAAAGCACACCTTAGCTGGATTACACAAGCATATATTTGCAAGTTCAGATGGAACTAACCTTTCTTCTTACCATCTCTAAAAAAAAGATGGTATTGAGCTGTGGTTGAAACCTGGGCACCGACAGCTAGATAGACTGTTACCATCTTTTACTTCTGTGCTAGTTTTATAGCATTAATAGCTTCATAGAGACTGGGAAATCGGATTGCTCGGGTGCTGCAAAGGAATTGAGAAAAGCGTAGGAAAAAAAGGAAAGAACAGAGGTAGCTGGTAGCCAAGGAATTTAAGAGCTGTAACTTCAAGGTGAAACGACAATATGTAATGCAGGGCAGACTGACTCTGGAGGTCAGAAAAATGACAGAGCTGTGGATCAGGTGAAGGTCTGTCATTATCTTTTGGGCAGACTAAGTATTAGGTAGAAATGCGGGAGACTAGAGAAGGAGGGTTGTCATAGTTACTGAGCTCTCAGAATTCAAAAGCACTTAATGGTACTTTTTATATAGCTACTGCAGTGTTTTCCTTTGCTGTAAAACTGCGGGGAGTGCATGTAAAACTGAATGAACGTAAAGAAAAATTTTGAACTAAAATATACACAAGGGCTGAAATTTATATTTCCCTCACTTTATTGAAGCTACTTTCATAAACCCACAAAATCATGCCTTTTACTCTTCTTCAAGTCTCCTAACATGGCCTTTGTCTTGAAGTAGCTGACAATGCCCATACTAGTTTTAGCCTGAAAAGAACAGCTGAATGTTTCATATTTGCAATTCCAGATCCAAAGGCAGCCGTGTGTATTTGGAACCTGAGAAAAATGACCCAAAGTTTTCATGTGCCACTTCAAGCTAGGTTTGAAAACTTGCTTCTTGTTTTCCTAAATATTTTTCAGATTATCCTGTGCACAGTTTTGATGGACGAAAAAGGATGATCCTAAGCACCATCTCGTGGATGGGAGGCAAAAATCCCTTCCTAGGAATTGCTTACATCACTGTTGGGTCCATATGCTTCTTCTTAGGAGTGGTATTGCTGATCATTCATCACAAGTACGGCAATCGAAACACTAGTGCAGACATTCCCAATTAATCTTGCATTCTGAAAATAAATGTACTGCATGTGCATCAAGGCCAGTCCAGAATGGACCCAGTTTTTGAAAGATAAATCTCTGCTTCTGTCACTTCTGAGACTGGGTGCATAATTTTTACCTAAAGCTCCCCTTTCCCATACTGTGGATTAACTCTTGAAAATGACGGGTATACAATTAGCTCTATTGATTGTATCTCTGCCTATGTCAGAAACAATTTTTCTGATGTTTGCCTCTAACTGGGCAGGCCACATGATGCATACAGCTCCCATTCCCTTGATGCATCTGCTGCTTGTTCATGTGCTGTGTAATGTTGGTATGACTCAGTACGTTTAGATTGTGTGGAGAGAGATGGTTATAAGATACTGTAAATTGTTGACTTTCCGGAATTCAGGTGTCAGTGCTGTTGAAAGAAGTCAAGTCTTAAATGTTTTTTTCAATTTACTGTCTTGTGTGCATGGGCTCCTACATTTCTTGCTGAGATTTTAATATATTTATACAAGTTGTTAAATATTTTTCCTGTGTCCTACCCACCTCTGTTATATTAAATCCTCTAAGTGCGCCGTAAACTTCAGCACTCTGGATTCTTTGTATATTTACAATATATGTGCCTGGCCAGTAAACGAGCATCCTATGAAGATACCAGAAAACCTATTTGTTCATTATCTGCGTGAGACCCTTTAAAAGATTGTTCTAAATTGGGACATGCTTGTTGCAGGTAAAATCTTTTTCTAATTTTCTTTGCTTTAAGTCATATCCAATACTAGTTCACTTTTTGCTGGCTCTGCTTTTTATGAGCAGCACCAAGCATTAATCAAGAAGAACTTAAAACGGTTTTTTTCTATTCACAAATTGGGGTGAATTCCTTTTGCTGGGGTGAATTCCTTTTACTGGAGGAGTTTCCTAATTTTCTTAAAGCATATGTATTCTGAGCAGGCTTTGTTTTAAGGGAATTGTATACTTTTTCCTTATTTGGAGTGAACACCACATTATTTTTTTGCGGTGTTAAGGAAGTAAAGTATAGAAGTTCAGAAGTTGAGATGGCAGTGATATTTTTTCCCTGAAATGCAGGTTTAGCTTGCTGTGAAACATAATTTAAATATTGCAGTTAGACGCAATGTGCAGGTTAGTGTCTTAAATTACAGAAGGATTCACCTTTAGGTTAATTAAAAGTTAACTGCAACCTGTAAAATATTACTTTTTGGTGACTTTTTTTTAGATGATGCACAGAAACTGTAATGTATATGGTGGAGATCACTTTATATGCAACTAGCTTGATAAAGTATGGAGTATATTAAAAGAGACCTAATAAATTCTGCAAACCATTTAATAAGAGATTTGGTTTTGTTCTTGAACACACATTTATTTTTACCTGGATGAAAAGACATCATTTAGCGTAAATGCAGTTTTAAATGAGTTGTATTTCTGGGATTGCATATTTATTACAAAAATGCATGGTCCAATAGCTTAATCTATAGGCAACTTTAAGCAAAACTATTAATTTATCACATAATTACATGACTGATTTTACTTAATTACTTGGGTAGCCTAAGAGTTTAAATATTGTAAGTCTGGATAAACGGTGGAATGAGGCAGCATTTCCAGTGTGCTTGCTCTCTGTAACTCCATATAATAATTTATTTGTATAGTACAGCCTGGCAGAACAGGGCTTTCAAATAATACCTTTTAAGATTTTATTTACAGTGTTGTATTCCTGTTGCTGGAGTTACAGAATAAGGGTAATGTACCCTCGAAAACTTGCAGAACATGTTAAACTGGCTTTCAGCTGTAGAGTAGCTGTTAGTCCAAAATAGAGTAAATGAGCAATGGGATGTCTCACAATTACTGGTTATTAAAATATTTCGATTTTTAAACTTTGTGTTTGTCACTTGAAATGCAAATATATTCTGCTTCATCCATAATTCCTATTTTTTTAAGTGGGAAAGGCTGCTTTTTGGGCTGGGCTTAAAATTAAAACAGAAGTATTTTTCTGTCTTTACCTTGTAATACTTTTCAATGCCTTACACTGGCAGCTATAGTCAGTAAAAAAAAAGGTATCTTCAATCTCAATGTTAAGTGCACCAGGGTAAGAATTGCTGTCTGGTTTTTGTTGCAATTAAGCAACAATGGTTCTCTGAGAGCTTGTAGCAGTAAATACATGGGACATTGTGCCCATGGAGCTTAAAATGCTGATAAGAGTTTAAAATACTGGTCCAATCTGTAAACTCTTCCTTCATACATGCTCATTTGTCTAGGTGTCCTGTTGATAACAATGGAGATCCTTGGAGGATCCTTGGAATCCGTCAAGGATTAATTATGAATATTAAACCTTGAAGGATGCAAGTCTTGTCTTTTTTTAATAGAAATCTCTGAGGGAGGAAAGGCCTGGACAGTGTAGGTCAAGTAACATCTGAAAATAGAGCAAGGAACGTGGCTGGTTGGATTGGGTTCGCAGGAAGTGTTATTGACTGCAGCCTTCTCTCAGATGCCTTACTTGCAGTGGGAAAAGAACAGTTAGACTGAGTTGAAGAGAGTGCCTGGTGGAAAAATGTGACAAGTCTAAATCGGATGTACTTACAGTAATTTAAAAAAAGAAGTTAGTTACTGGAATGCAGCTGCTGAAGACAAAGAACATTGCATAAACGCAGAGTAATCTGATCTTCAAAGTTCCTGTGACAAGACCATGGTTTCTGATCTTTCCTGAAAGTGTGATCTACCCTTGGTATTACATAAGTTGTTTTTTTTAAAAATAAAAATTCAATAACTCAACAAAAAACCCCTCCAATACCCTAAAATGTTCCACATATAAAATGCTTGTCTGTATTGAACAACCTGCCAAAAATGCTCTCTTTCAAAGGAGAAGAAAAAACTATGAAAACCTAAGTAAATTTTATTCTTGCTTTCTTCTTAGCAATGTGGCCAGTTTATGGAAGAGACTGCTTCTGGCAGTGTGAAAGTAGACTCTCAGGTTTATTTTCAGAAAGCCCAATTGTGAAAAGTTTTGGGGGGTTGGTTGTTTGTTTGTTTAGTAGTAGTATTAAATTTTCCTCAGAGCAGTAGGAGTATTTTCATGTCAAAATTCCCTACCTTCTGGCTGACAGAATGTTCTGATCACTGTATTGCCTTCTGTGCTCACATGTGAAGTCTAATCTTATTTGACAGTTTGAATTAAGACTGAAGACCATTACGAAATGGCCTGATCAGAATTAAGCAGGTCCTTACACGACCTGAGTCCCAAGTAAGAAACTACCCCCCCATAAGCCTCCCATTCTGAACATCCTTAGCCTGTGCTTGAAAGTCAAGTGATACAGTCCACTTGAGTTACATCAGCTGCTGCTGGAAACTCTCAAGTTGGAAGATTCTCTCTCATTTTGTGTTGGGGATGAAATAAAGAGTAAGTGTAAGTCAATCATTAAGGAAGCTCAAGAAGTTTTTTAAAAAGTATAAATTGAAAGAAAGTAGGTGGAGATCTTTCTCACTGGACCCTGGATAAAGATCATGTAAAATAAACAATTTGAGCAGCAAATGGAATACCAGAGTTATGTGCAAATTTAATTGAATTTTTGCCTGAGGATTGTGCCAAAATTCTGCAAAATAAAATGGTGAGATGCTTAGTGTTAGAGGTCCAAGAATGTAATTAATGACCTCATTAATTATATTATGCAAATGGGAAGGACTGGACTGTGATATTCTTGGAAGAAGTGAAAATATGATTGTCTCTAGGGTCGCCTACTGAGGCCTAATGTTATGTGGCTGAAGTAGGTGTATGCTTCACAACAGATGCTTGTAAACTTAGAACAAATCTTTCTGTCAGCACGTTCTTAAAATGCAGTTGTAGTGTCTTATGCAACTCTAACTTGGAAAATGGCTGTATTAAGATAGAGTAATTTTCTTTTCATGCACCATATAGCTTTTAACTGGCTTAGTCAATTATTTTGTTTGCAGGAAAAACAAATTAAACTAGTGGGCAGGCAAGAACCAGAAGGAGGTTGAAAAGATTGCCGCTTGGAGCTGCACCAGTGGGTTCTGCTTCCACAGTTGGGCTGAATGCCACTTCCGTTTGTGTCATCTCTTTAGCAGGATTTATGTACCCTTGTGTTACTAGTTTAAGAGGTAGAACATTTTTTTGTGACGAATGCTTTTAAACAGCCAGATTAACAGCCTTGTTTTCTTTCTGGCTTAAACAGAACTGTTCAACAATGAGTTTTGATAAACAATTTTCTTATTCAATACAATGCATGCAAAAGTTGCTCTATTCAGTTAGGAAGAAGCAGTGTGTTTGTTTCTAATGAAACATCTCCATCCTAAAGCAGCAAGTTCCTGTTTCTCTTTCCCTCAAGTTTTCATTTCTTCATGAATTAGTCAACACTGAAGAGACCAGCTGTGCTTGCTCTGAGCAGTCATCACGTAGCTTTGATTGGTAGGTAACTCACATGTCCTTAAGTATGGCCTTTCTGTTGTAAAGTGTATTTTTACAGAAAGTATTCCCTGAGGCTTAGATTCAGACATACCAGAAAGTGGCCCGCATAGCAGAAATTAAGGAATAATAATTTCTCTGTGAATTATGATCCTTTTACCAGGATCTCAATACATCTGAGTGTATGAAAATCAGAATAAAATATTGTATACACTCGTAAGATTGCAAGAGGAATGAATGGAAATCTGTCTTGCAATGGTAATAATCTATTTTTAAAGTGTTATTCTGGGATAGCACTGCTTGAATGTTTGAAAACCATTTGTTAAATAATGCATCCAGTTTCCTCCTTTGTTTACAACACCTATTTCTCCATGACTGTGCTTTATGCATTCTATTTTTAATATTCTGCACAGCTAAGGCTATACCTATAAATACTTCTTTATCCTTGCATTTTTAGTTTTTCTCCGGGACAGCTCATCAGATTGAGAAGTGCAGTGCTTTGACATATGATCCTTGTTACTTTCATACTGGATTGAGCACTAATTTGTCGTGTTTGACACACGTTACTCATCATGAGGTTTGGCACCAGTGCAAAAGTACTGGTAAAAAAAAAAACAAAAAAAAACCAAACCAAAAACTGAGTGCACTTCAACTGCAGCAAAGCCAGGAAAGAGCATTCCTGACAGCATTGTATTTCAGCATAAGGTTGAAGCATGAGAAGATGCAATTACGGGGCTAGATCTGCAATGCAGAAAAAACCCAGGCTTCTCAGAGTAGTTTCTTGAAGGGCAAATAGATTCTTCCTTGAGAATCAAATAGGTTTGTATTTCATACAATTCGGGTATTACGTCACTCGATGTAGTTACATATCGTGAAACACGAAGCTGAAGTTGGGGTTTTTTTTCCACAAGCAGAGTACTCGGTATCCCCGCTACTAACGGAGCTTGAGGCAGTGGGCAGGTACTACATGGGGTAGTTTGGGGTTTTCTGGGTGTAGTGGCTCAACGAAGGATGTCACATCCACCCAGGGGTGCAAGACCCCCTCGCCGGGGTCGGGCCCAGGCTCCGCCCTGCTCCGTGTCCTTGCCTCCCCAGAGGACGTGCAGCGAGTCCATACGAACAGGCGCAGCCCAGGGTGCTGCTCTCCCAGGACACGCATCCCGCCCTCTGCAGATATTAAACTTTTCAACGAAAGATTTAGAATTCTGTATGTGGGAGCCCTGGGGGACGTTTCATGGATCTCTCAAAGCGCCCTCTGAAGGCGCAGGGGGGCGGCCGGCAGTCACAGAATCCCGCGGCAGCAGGATCCCCGCCGGGGCTGTGTGGCGTGAGGAAACAAACGCTCCCGGTGTGCCTCAGCCGCTCCCGGTGTGCCGGCCCCGCGTGTTCTGAGAGGTCACCGCTCCTCCCTCCCGGTGCTGGGGGCTCA
>VZTA01016267.1:0-16685 GCA_013398855.1 Mohoua ochrocephala | reverse complement strand
TGGGCGGGGGAGCCGCTTCCCCTTCCGCTGCCCTTGTTGCCGGCGGGAGGTGACAGGACCAAGAGCCGCGATGTGGCGGAACGTGCTGGTGAGGCCCGGGGAGAGCGGCCCGCTGCCGCCGGGGGTGTGTGGGGCTCGCTCAAGGTGCCCGCCCGGCTGCGGGACTCGGCCGTGGTGGCCGCTCTCCCAGCCGGGCGCTGCGGAGCGACCTGCGGGGGTCGGGGGAAGGTCTTTGGCGGCCCACTCGCTCCGCGTAGTGCTGAGCTTCAGGGACTTGATAGGATACGGTTGAGTCGGGGGGCTCGGGTACGCTTAGCTCGTCTCTAAGGAGATAGATTTTATAGCGTGTTTATTTGGGGTGGGTAAGGAGAGGAGATGCGTTGTCCCGTTACTTGCAACCAGCATCACCTGGATGTTTGCCCGCCCCGTGGCTGCATTTTTAGCGGTGGTAACTTTGTGGGAACGATGTGTTGCCAATGTTGCTTGAGAGAGGCCGAGGCCGCTGGCAGCTTAGAGCTACCGCGCTTTGAGCCTTGATATTTTAGCGAAGGCAGGCCAAAGAACTGTATACAGGTCATTGATTTTGGTAGGCTACCCTGTATGATCAGTCCGTGGAAACAGATTCCAGCTCAGGACATAGCAGGGTGATTTAAGCTGTGTGTGTGGCGGGGTGGAGGTGCCTCCTTAGCGCTGTGAAGGTTATCTCCTGTGCTGGTGGCTCGTAGGTGAACTGCAGCAGTGGCAGGAGTTCGTTGTCCTCACAAACGCATTTGCCGTAAATATTATTGTCCCTTTCGCTGGTCAGACACAGAAAATAGTGCCTAAAATAGGTCTAAGGGGCAGAGGCCGAGATTTCCCCTGAAAGGATACTACCTGAAGGTTATGCTGCAGATCCATAAATCTGTTGTATCTTATTGAAAGTAATTTTCCTGAATTTTTCCTTTTCAGGTAGCTAGTCCTTTACATAGCCTGCTGAAACAATTACTGAATTCAAAACTAGCATGTTTTGGTGAAGTTTTGTGTGTTTGTTTGTTTTTAAAACCCTTTCGTTTTTTTTGCTGTCCCACTTCTATCTTGCTTTTCAAAGAAACAGTTTCTACCCAGTGTGGACAGAGCTGTAAAATGTCACTGTTTTTAAAACACTGTTTATCTTTTATTTCAGGCTCTTCGCCAGATTTCCCAGAGAACTATAAGCACTGCTTCACGCAGGCAGATGGAAAATAGAGTTCCTGAGAATCAGAAGCTTTTTCAGGTATTGAGTGAGTTGAATAATGTCAGTAGATTAACAAGGTTTTAGTAGATCATAACAGCATGTTGTTTTTCTAAAGAACTGGTCAGGCCTCCCTTTACATCTGAAGAGAGCTCAGAATCAGTTGTATGACTGAAGCATTTGCAATTAGCAGTTATTTTCTGCAGAGGTTAAGAGTATTTGTCCATGCATACTTGACTTGCTGACTCTTCAGGGTTTTTTTTTTTTTTACCCTGTGAAATGATTTCTACTGGAGTTTCTCGTAAGTATTAGGCATGGTACAAAGATAAAGTACTCTGAAATGAGTTGATATGGGGGAGTGCATCCAAAGAACAAATAGAGAAAAACAGTGAGAAGACAGAAATACAGTGAAAAGGTAAACCTGAAATCTTACTGCTCTATCTATAGGTCATAGACGAGCCCCATAATTTTTAATGAGGATGTGGTATTACCATATTTCTCAGTTACGAAAACCATAAAGGTCTTAAGTGATTGGATTCATTCCTAGAAAATTATTGAACCTTTACAAATAATTTCTGAATTACTCTGTTCCTGATTGATAGGGCCACCCAGTGAAGTAGTAAAAGCTGAGAATGCTCAAGAGAGTAATCCCAACTGTGAGCAACAACCTGGAGCTGTAGTTTCATACTGAGGATAAACTGGGCTTCAGCGATGTGAAAGGGACCAAGTATATTAGAATCCCCACTTAAAGAGTTTTAGTGTCTTACTGCTTTCCTTTCCCCTGAGAAAGAAAGCCAGTCTTGTTGAGACACTGACTAAGGAGCCCGGTGTTCATTGTGAGCCAAGGGGAAGGAAATGGGAGGGTGGTGGGAGGGGTCAGAGGTTCAGTTTCTGCTAGCAAGAGATCTCTAGGCATATCTCTCCCTCCTTTCATTCCTTTCTTGTGGACAGCAAGTTAAGCTGGGCTGGGTTGCAGGTCACCAGCACTTGAGGCTGGCTAGACGTCCAGAGCAGCATGATCTTGCTGGCAGGGGTAAAGATCATGTGGATCTGGCGCTTAGGAGTCTTACTTTGGGTGGAGCAAAACAATTTCCTGTATGCCAGCAAGTGACAGTACAGACTCCTCCCCTTGTTGCTCCCTGTAGCAGGGATTGACTACACTGGGGATGGATGGGAAGTTTCTAGGGATGGTAATCACATCCTGTACACCCGAGGGGTCTGGCAGAGGTGTCAGAAGTGTTCAGGCGTCTGTCAGTCACTGCTTTAGATATGAATTGTGCACATGGTTTATTATACTCCCCTAGTGAGTCTTCACCTGATACCAGAGTGAAAGCTTTGAAGACAAAGTGGGATCTAAATAAGGTTCAGTGTCTTTTGGGAGTCAGAAAGGTAATGTGGGGTAGTAATTCTTCCTCTGGGTAATTATGCAATAATTTGTGTTCTAACAATGTTGCAAGAACTGCATAGAAAGAGTTAATTTTTGTCGCTTGTTTCCATTAGGAGGATAATGGCCTCCCGGTGCATCTCAAAGGTGGGGCAAAGGATGCTCTGTTGTATAGAACCACCGCGGGTCTTACAGTGTGTGGTAAGGCTATACTAAAATGCTTTGGGACAATTTCCAGTGCACTGATATTAAAATACTTTTTCTTTGGTAAAAAATCCAACACAGATGGTGTTTTCTGTGTAAAATAATTACACAATTTCTTCAGTCTGTTCTTTAGAACATGCAGAGTTTATGGAGAGAAGAAAAAAGCACATTTGGACATACTGTATATTCATTTGTGCTTTTTCCAAATCTAGATTTTCAGATGGCTTTTTCCTGGACTAAGTACTGTGGGCTGAATACTCCTTCAGGTTTCATGTATGGTGTTAGAGAAAAATAGAACTACTTCGCCTATTCTGCAAAGGAGTAAAGTGTAATTATAGCACATACATGAACCAGTTTTTGCACTAGCCTGATACTTTTTAGTGCTAGGTGATACTCAGTGTATTGAGTTTTCATGTGCTGTGAAAACTAGCAGAATCATAACCAAGGTTCATAATACTGTATATATTTAACCTTTATGTTGCTTGTTACATAATTTTGCAATGGCCTCTACCTTAAATGTGTTGATCGGATTTTCAGTTTAGCTACTTTAGGAATGAGTAACCATTACTTCATGATTGTAAAGGTTCCATAGACATGCCTCTCCCCACTTTTTTTTTTCCCTGTCTCTTTATTTTTGTGCAGCCTGTGGAGAGGTATTTAAGGTTTTTTTTTTTTCCCTCTAAAATATGAATCACCCAAAAAAATTGAGATGTGGCTATGGAAATGTGTTTTGTCTGAATTGCAGCTGCTTATTGTCACTATTTCTTCTGGAACAAACTGGAAGGCTGACTTGAAATGAATTCTGTTTGCTAATCTGAAAATATCTTTTCTGTCTCTTAATTCAGGAACAATCTATGCTTTATATTATCTGCTTGTCTCTTCAATGCCCAAGAAGCCGAACTGATTCCATTTGAAGATGCCTCAGCAACTAACATCTCTTTGTCCAGTTCCCATGTGACTATGGTGGCAGCTTACTATAAGCAGCTGGCTTAATGATTGGAATCATAAGTTAATTGTAACATGTAAACTGCAATCAATAAAGCAGTTTTTACGTGGTGTAGTGGGTGTCTGGGCTGTATCGTGCGTGTGAGCATTTTTGGTTGTAGGGTTGCCAAGCTGCTGAGGAGGGCTTTAAACTAAGGTTGCCAGCAGAGGAGAGCCTCAGTCCATCCCACTCTTCATCTCAGTTTGATGCCAGTGCCAGCCATAGATGCCCAGAGCCAGGAAAGGGCTCTGTCAGCAGAAGCACCTGCAGAGCAGCACAGAGGACTTGCAGACATTCCAGCTAGGAAGTCTGTGTCATCAGGGGCACAGCTTCAGTGCCTCTGTGCGAATGCACACAGCATGGGGAACGAACAGGAGGACTTAGAGATGTGCTCATACCTGCAGGGCTGTGATCTCAGTGGCATCACAGAGCAGTGGTGGGATGGCTCCTACAGTGGGAGTGCTG
Source organism: Mohoua ochrocephala (assembly GCA_013398855.1). Lineage (NCBI taxonomy): Eukaryota > Metazoa > Chordata > Aves > Passeriformes > Acanthizidae > Mohoua > Mohoua ochrocephala. Next base: position 12,437 of record VZTA01016267.1, on the reverse strand, counting down.
GGATGGAAGGACAGGCAGGGAAGATGAGGCGGTGTTACCCTCTAAGTCAATGACCTGCCCGAGTGCATGGAACTCTGCCTGGGAATGGATGAGGAGTTGATGGGGAGCTTGTGGGTTGGGATTAAAGGGAGGGCAGGGACAGGTGACATTGCGGTGGGGGTCTGTTGCTGGCCACTCAACCAGGAAGTGGTTGGGTGAGTGGATGAGTCTATAGACAGACAGACATATAGCTATAGACAGACAGGAACAGCCCTGGGCCCCATGGGAGACTTCACCCCCGTATCTGTTGGAGGGACACCATGGCAGGGCATAAGCATCACTTGTAAGGTACCATGATGGCTCTTACTAGCTTGATTATTGCAATTACTGGGGAAAATCATCATGGAAACACATTGTAGCTGTGCATCCCTAGTTCAGTTTTATGTTCCCAACAGAATTTGTGCCTTTTAAACCTTCCTGAGAAGTTGCTACTTGTGGGTTATTATGCCCAAAGTTTGGTATTGACTCTGTAACAAATAGGGCTTCTAAAAAAAACCCAAACAATTTCATCAAAATAATCCTTTTGTTTCTCTTCTCAAGGAAACAGTGGAATTTTCAAAACGTGAAAACAAGCTCAAAAATCTAGCCTCCCACTACAGCGCTATTTTAAGCCTCTTGTGGATTAAGTTTGTTTCCAATTTTTCGTTGCTGTCCTGGAGAACCAGAGTACACTTGTTAAACTCGAGGCAAACTGGAAGAGAAGGGCGAGTGTACTCGGGACTCTCTAGTAAAACCAAAAATCTTAAAAGAATAGGTGAATGGGGGAATACCCCTCAACGGTAGCTTTTCCACACAGGTGGGTTTGGCCAACTGCACGACTAAAAGAATAAGAAATACCTGGATGGATTTGTTGGAAAAAAGGTTTGGGAAGTGGGGTACAGCCTATCTCGAGATGAAAATTGATGCCTACAGAGAAGAGAAACCTCATGGCACAGTGAACTATACTACACAGAATCTGAAGCAATCAGTCTGCTCTGTGTGATGCTGGTAAGGCTTTTGCTGCCATCACGTGCCCAGGGTTACCCTCAAGATAGGGACCAAGTGATGGGCATCTGGAAGGCAGCATAAGGAAAGATCAACCTATTTAAGAAGCCCACAGGAATTATGAAGAATTTTGAAAGGAGTAATTGTTCAAATGGTCCAAATTATAAAAATCTTGTGATGAGCTAGGCAGTAAATACATGTTTGTGTGTGCAACCAAAGCAGAATGTGCAGCTGTTCTTGTTCTTGCACTGAGCCGTGTCTCAGAGTCCACTGTCCCGGGATCCGCAGCAGACTGTGAGCTGTGGTGCCGGCAGCAGCCCTGGAGGGAGGGCACGTGGGGTAAGTGCAAGATAGGAAAAAGCTTCATACCACAAAGCAATCACTATTTATAGTCAGAGCCTCGAAATGTTATTTAAATGAATGTCAAATGGCAAAAACTTGTTCTGGCAGAGTCGGGCCTAGTAACCCCGAGACATGTCCGCTGGAGCAGGCGGGAAAGCGGGCGGCATTGCCGGGGCCGCGCCGTGCGGCTGCCGGGCGCTCACGGGGAGGCGCCCGCGCTCCGCGGGGCTGCCGGCACTCCGGGAGCTCTGCTGCTGCAGGAGCAGGAGGAGGAGGAAACCGAACAAGACCCACGGTCGGCTCCTCAGCACCATTTTATGGGACTGCATTACAACACTAGTAGGGAAAATCCCATCTACTGTGCAGTCTATACATATTTCATTCATCATATACATACATTTCATTGCTCATCCACATCACAAATTGCAAGATGTAAACTGGGTGCCTGTATTGCCTATGCTGTCTCTCTCTAGGAAAATACAAAAAGAGCTGTGTATCTTCTCTATTGCGAAAATATCTGAAGATCTTACCTTCAATCTCCCTATGGGTATCTACGAGTAGCAGAAAATAAAATAAGCAATATCCATTACTCCTTGCTAATGTGAAAAAAGTTGTAACTTTAAAAGAATAAAATGGTCACTAATATGAAGTCATGGGCTTCTAGCAGTTAGCACACTCAAACTGTGTGCTTTCCTGGTCTGATCTTAGTACTGTAGTGCTTAATTACCATCTTTAAATCACTATTGTCTGGGGTTAGGTACTATACCTTACTGCAGTCCTGCTTTTGATCTGTGTTTAGGCAACACACATAGTATCTCTCCCCCAAAATATTTCATGTAAACTGTATTTGCTATTTCAGGTTAATGTAAATTTATTTTTCAGTTACTGTTATTAAAATTGGTAGCTATCATTTTTTAATATTTTGCTTTAAAGGATGGGAAGGTGTCCCGGAGCTGAGGACATGGGAATGCTCTCCTTGGCTTCCACTGAGCTGAATTGTTCTAAGTATCACCCCAAAAATTTGGGGGCCAATATCTGTTGGATAGACAGTGACTACTTCATCTCTTCAACTTTCCTTGCCATTCTACTTTGCATTATTTAAGCTTTTAAACTTATCTGGCTTTAAGGTTAACAAAGAAAGCTTAGTAGTGTGCCAGCTTTGTCAAAATGAAATCAATATTCTTCTTGCTACTGTAAGAGAAATTGCTATTCAAACAAGAATCAGATGAAACAGAAGAAAATTAAACCCTCAGTACTGCAGTTCCAGGTTCCACAATCCTTTCTGAGACTCCAGGTGTACAGACCGTGTTTTACTTTCTCCATTTGGAAGGTAGTTCAGAATATCAACTCTTAGAATGGTGCCCTGGGCTACATTTTCTTGGCTGCTGAATATATGTATACATCCAATTAGCCTGTCACACACAAAAATTTCCTCAGTAAAAGTCTGAGTACTAATAACACCACAATAACACAGCATTGACTTCCTAAAACACACCGTGAAAAAGTTCAGAAACTCTCAGAAGTAAAAAGAAAACCCCAGGGAGATCTCTAAGTGTATGATCTTCATTGTACTTTTTTTTCTTTTTCCAGATCCCAGAGTAAAAATATCACTTTTCTAATGTTGCTCACCTTGGCTATCACTGCTCTGAGCTATGAGAAAACAGGATTAATTCTTTTTTGGCTTTTTTCATATCATGCTGTTGCTCCTTACTCTCCCATTCTTTCTCAATTCTTTCAAATATCAGAGCTGGAGGTTAACCTTCACAGTTGCCAGGGTGAATCAGACTTTCAGAGGCAAAATCAATCTGATCAACCTGACTTGACCCTAAATAAGGTATTTAGGGGATGAGTAAGTCAGAACCAATGTATCTTTTCATGTGCATGCTTGTGCGATTATTTTTTTAAAGAAGTTCCTTTTAGCAATAACACCACCTTCTCTAATCTAACTTGCCTGAGCCTTTCTACTTATTTTTTCAGTACTCAATCAATTCTGCTGTAAAAATAATGGCTTGTCCAGAAACACAATGTGAGGAGAATCTCTTGGCTGGACTGTAGTTTTTCTGAATGTAAGTATTCACAGAATCACAGAATTAACTAGGCTGGAAAAGACCTTTGAGATCATCAAGTCCAATCTATATTCAAGTCTTCAAACTCAGAGGGCAACACATACAGTCTGTGATACATGTTTTGATCCTGCCTCAGTATTTTTGAAGAGTTGCTGTTATTATTCACAGGTTTTCTTTTAGACTATCACAGCCTCCCCCAAAACACATCTAAAGCTAAAAGCACACTTGTATCTATTTCCTCAAAATTATGCATCCTCGCAAAAAGCAGTCATTGGTTGGGATTCCTGTTTATAAATGTTGTTACAAGACAAATTCATTGTCAGGGGCTGGGGAGATACTTAGGGGAAGGGGTTATCCCACAGAGTCCCCAGTCAGGCAGTTCTGAGTTTAGATCCTCAGAGAAAACCAGTGTCGTTATACAGTTCACTAAGTTCTCAAAGCATTCACTCTCATTGCCTGCTGAGTCCTAGAGAAAACTGCCAAAGAGAGATGAATTTGTCCTTTGCTTATGTGTTTCTTTCTTTGAATTCACAGTCCACTACTCTGAACTTTCTGAAACATAAGGATCTTTTGTCTCTTCAGTCTGGTTTATCAGGTGCAATCTTATCATCTTCCTTCTGCCTCCACGGGATTTTATTCTTTTATTATTATGTTAACCTGCTTTAGTATTTTCGTTCATGAAAACGTCTGTCCCTTTCCCTGTTGGGTCTCTGCTGTCTGCAAGAAAAGGCAAGATGCTGTCTGGTGGGCATGGAGATAAATTGAAAAGTGATGATGGGGTAAGATCCAGTAATATTTAAGCTTTATGTATACCAGAACTTGGAAGGAGTTACAACAAAAAAGACCACAGGAGGCCCGGAGTTTTAAAATTATCTAAGGTAAGGTTTCCTAAAGAGAATTGTTGCAAACTAAGTATGAAATGAACAAGGTCACGGTATTGCTTTAAAGGCATATTTCAGCATAAGCACTCTCCTCTGTGAACAACACATGTTTGACTGCTACAGAGTTGTAAAATAAGAGAGAAGTAGAGTGTCTTGTGATATGTCAGTCTAATAAAACGGTATCCTTGACCTTAGACATGTAAGACCTTAGACCTTGACCATGACATATTTATAGAATAGCTCTCTTGAGGCTGCCTGTGAAGCTCTCCTAGAGATACATTCCCCTGTGATTTCACCAGAAGCAGCAGAAGAGTGTTTTCATTGGAAGGAACACTAGGATGTTCAACGGAGATACTTAAAATGTGCTAATTGGGTTAAACATTTCGTAGAGGACTTCTCAGGGCCAAAGAGACATAGTCCAGTTTTAGCAATATCTGAAACAGAAGAAAAAAAGTTAAATACTTTTAGATGGCTGTCTTATTTTTCCACAGAAGTTTTTCCCTTTTAGCCAGGAAATCTGGGCTGTGCAGGATCCGAAGTACTTGATCTGTCCAAAATGTTCCTTCTCACAGATTAGGATTCTTCTAAGAGTTTCTATGCAAATCTTATGGTATCATCCTCATCAATGTGGCTGTAACATGATTCATAGGTATTTGGAGATGCCTTTGGGAATAAAAGGGAGAGAGGGAGATTCAGTGCTGTTAGACTTTACTGCAGCTATCGAGACAGTTTGTTCCCAATAACTGTGAGCTGCTTCTGTTCCTACAGGGTTCCAAGGAGAAGCTTGTGATTCCATCAGGACCTTTAAGCTACTAAATTGTTCTTAATAATAATTGAGTTATATATGTTTATGTAATATAGAAATAGTTCTACATTGTTTCATCTCAACACGAGCACTACTCTGGATGACTAATGCTCTGGGACCTGAAGTTTATAATGGAAAGGCTGACACACACTCAATCTTATCTATCATAGCACTATGCAAAAGGGAATTATATAATTAAAACATTCTAATGATCTCTATTGCTCAGTGGGGAGTTACAGGTCCCACAGGACTCAGGCCAACTGTGTTATCAAGGTTTATTCAGTCATCTCTTAGGAGCAGCGGGCACATTTTGCTAAATATAGTGTGGTGTGCTAATAAGTGCTCTGTGTGGAGCATTGCACTGGGATCACTGTGCCACAGAGCTGGAGTGCAGTGCACGGGATGTTAGCACACCTCCCTTTGGCTGAGATTTTCAGAAAGAAGTGCTTAAACTTAGACTGCTAAATCCATGCTCTGACATTTACATAAATAGCCTGGTTTTTCAGAAAAGTAATACCAAGAAATTCTCTTCTATTAAAATTATAAAATAGAAAAAATGTCTTACAACAACAAGAAAAGATTTTACTATTTCTGGAAATAGTGCTCAAATGTATGACCAGATTTCTGGGAAAAGAAGAGGAGAACCACAACTTTTGGTTTCCCCAGCTTAATTAATTGTGGGGTTTAAATGCAGTTTCTGACAGAAAGTCACAAAATGGGTGTGGTGCAAGATAGACTATTGGCTGGGCTGTATGTGACGTATTTTACAGAGTTAGGCAGGAATCTCTGTCACAATCTGTAAATCCCTGTTTGGGTCTGAGATCCAAAAGCAGAAAAACAGATGAGTAGGACCTGAAAATAACATCTTTTGATCAGCACCAGGCCCATTTACTGATCTTATTCTGGCTCTTGGCAAAGAGGTATTTACATGAGCAGACTACGAAGCTTTGCTCCAGGAGAAGACTTCACTGGCAAAAGTACCAGAGATGAAAAGCAAAAGTGCTTGATCCAGTGCCTAAACTGGGGTGTCCAACACTGTCTCAGGTTATACTTGAGGCATTTGCTTGGGGCTGGCAAATGCAGCAGAGGACCTGCAGGAGACTCACACACTTGTGTTATAGCGATAGGGGACTATCAGGAGGCCTGTGACACCCAAAACAGCACCGGGGGCTTGCCTCTGCCTCCTGGGGGGTCTGCAACAGTTTGAGATGTGTGTCCTTGTCTGTAGCTGGCTGCTCCACGAGAGATCTTTGATGCTGAAGAACACTCAGATGGCTCTAGAGCCCGCTGTGATAGCAACTGCTCCAAGCCTCATGGATGGTGGGTGGCCAGACTGCTCAGGCACTGCTGAGTTCGTTAACTCAGGTCTTCATCAGCCACTGCAGAACTTTAGATGCGGGGCTCATGTGCAGGCCCCTAATGTACCATAACCCAGAGCCAAAGGCCACCTGAGGTGACCATGGAGGGCAGAGCAGTGGGAACAGCCAATGTTCCTAAAGAGCAAAGCTGCAATGGTGGGGCAGGTGTCAAGGAGTACGCATCCTCTGTCTGCTTTCTCAGCCACTCTGGAGGTTAGAGAAGCAGACTCTGGAGTTTTTATTAGAAAATAAGGTCCCAACAGCTACTCCTAGCATAAAGGGACCTCATCCTGAAGCAGCTGTTCTTAACTGAGGAAGAAGATCATGATGTAGTAAAGCCCCATGTTGTGATGTGCCTTAAACAGGAAATCCCCTAAACACATTTCAAAGGGCACTGGGCAGAGGGTAAAGGAGCACAGCTCAGATTTACCAGAAGCCTATTTTTAAAAAAATCCTAATCAGACAAATTTATTTAGTTAGTTAGTTTATTTTTGTTAAACAAATAAGAGACATTGGAGCTAGTAGTAAACACATTTCTCCAGATAAAAAATACATGCAGAAATCAAGACAATGCCAAACCCAAGACATATTCACTAAACTGGGCTGACTAAAAGCTAACAGAGTAGCGAGGCCAGCTGGAGAGCATCCAAGAGATCGGAGGAAAGGGCATATGAGAGGAGACATTTTAACAGCTTCAAGTGAAGCCTCTCAGCAGGCTGTAGAGGTGTTGATACCCGAAAGAGAGACTCAGCTCCAACAGGTGAAAAAGGCTGTCAGCAAAGAGTACATGGGAGTTTTCAAGTAACCTTTAAAAGTAGAAACAAAAGCCAATAGTTTTCTGTTTACACAACAGAGTGCTTCTGATACTGAAGCACAGGGCAACATCTATTTATAATCCAAATAAATCTTATGTTCTGGTATTTGGAACTGTCAATATTCAACATACTGGGAAGCAGCAGCCACAAGGCTGCATTAAGAAATGCTGATTTAGATCTGCATTGTTTTGCTCCGTGTATTTTCCTCCTTAGTCACTAGCCAATTATGATTTTTGCAAAAGAAACAGGTTTCTTTTTCAAAGCTGGCTCATGTGGAGTTCATAAATGTTGTGACAGGTGACACCTAGGCTATGCTTTTAATGCCTGCAAGCTAAACTCTTGCCTGATTCTTTTTTCCACAAACCCTCAAAATTTCCAAGTGTCCATCAGTATCTGTGATAGGTGACATGCAGATGAGAGCCCCAGATGATAGGTCCCAGGAAAGTATATATAATCTAGGCTATCCAGCTCCTTGGACCTGGTGCATTCCCTAGCTATGTCCTAGCCCAAGATTTGCCTCTGGTGCTCTTTCTTTTGCAGAGGAAAAAGCTGTGTTGAATGCCACAATCTGGCAGTTTGAATATCAAGGCACTGCGATTGAGAAGCTGGGGGGAGTGGGGAGCTTGGAGTGGATGGTGGTGACCATGGAGCCCATCTCCCATGAAGTTTAGAAAGGGTCAAAAAAATTACATGACTGTCAAACGCAGACATACTGTAACAGCAAAAGGAGTTTTAGCAAGACTGGTGGGATCTGTACCTCTGACAGTCACATGCAAGGAATCTCCCAGTCTGGCTTTTTTGCTCTCTGTCTGAGAGCTTGCAGACATGCCAGTTAAGCAAGCAATTTTTCGCAGTAATCCAAGGCTATTTTTGTGGAATCGAGAGGGTTGGAACTTGATGATCTTTAAGGTCCCTTCCAACCCATACCAATTTATGGGTTCTCTGATCCAAAGATACAGGCTTCTGTGGTGTAGTTGTATTTTTTTATTTCTGATGGCTGTGCTCATAGTCATATTCTGGACAGCTTGCAACTCACCTAAAACAAGTTATTATCTATTGTCAGCTGCTACAAAACAGCTCCCCGAAGCATGCTGTTAGTACTGAGTATGGTATGGAGAATTTCTCTTTGAAGTCCTGGCGTACTTGAAATAACAGGTCATGACCTAAATGGCCTCTCTGGATCTTTTCCAGCTTCATTTTACTATGGTTCAGATTCACTTGTCAGAATGCTTAAGGTTTTGAATGTTTGTCCTGCTGAACTGAGGGTTTGGGGCTGACCTTTACATCCTCTTCTTGGGAAGATATGTATTGGGATAGAGTGCAGCAGCAGCTGATTATTCCCCCTTGACAGCTTTCCTCCAATCCGCTCTTCAGTCAGGGGAATCACCACATCCTCAATGCCTTTTGTGTCTGTGGTAGAAAGACAGCATCAGTTGGCCTCATGACAAGGTATTGAGTCTTAGAATTCCCCCCCATCATTACTTATTCCACTGTCTGCAACAAAAGGATCGGGTCACTCATTAGCTAATGCAACCTGAACTTTCAATAGTTTGGAATACTTTGCCTTTTCAGACACAAGCTTATCTCCTCCATAACACTACCTGCCACCTACACAGACACTGCTGTCCCAATAGATATTGATTTTTTTTTAATATATATAGAAGTACTAAGAAGAATTAGCAAAATGTTCCTGTTCAGAGCTTGGCACTGCACCATTTCAGACTTTGTTGCCAATTAATATCAAGAGCTTCTTTGCAGGAAGAAATTACTTTGCAGTAGTTGAAGGGCTATCAAATATAGGGAAACCCATGGCTATTAACCTTTCAGCAGATGTTGAATCCAATTAGATACTCAGTGAGCACTGTACTATAATGTTCTGCAAGTAACAGCTAGTGGCTAGTGATTTCTAAAATTATTTTAGTTTTTCAAAATTATGGGTTTTCTCAGTGAATCATCATTCTTTCACTGAGGACACCTCAGCTACATGAAGAGGAATGCTTAGATCTGCATTCACAACTCTTTGTGGCTGGTCCATTGCTGTGACAGGAACGGTTACGTTAAAACATACAGTGATACCTGAAAAATATAGAGTCACTGTCCTCAGTTAATTTATTTTCTTGTGCTCTTTAATCAAGCAAGATTTGTATTAGTTTCATAGAGGAATGCTTCCTGAATACATCAGGACTCTGTCATGAAATAATAAACCAGCTTCTTTGAAAGAAGGCAACTTTATTTAGAAATGTTATAATATAAAGTGTGTTTGTGTATATATGTGGAAGGCACTATAACATCTTTGCATCTATTTTTTCCAGTTTTAGTATTAAAGATCTACATTGTTTTAAAAAATTACTGCCTACAAATTAACTGGATTTTCTCAGACTCCCAAACTCCATTAAATACCAGCTTCTTTCTATTTATACCTCTGCTTTTGAAAGATTTATTTACTTTTCCAGTTCTACTTATCTGGAGCCACAATAATTAACTTTCAGAACATGACATGATGGGAAAAACCAGTCACACAAATTAGAGGAATAAATAGTTGCTAAGGAAAACATACCTGGTAAGGCAGATAAGTATTCCATGGCTTTCACACTCTCCAGGGATGCTACTTCCATAGTTGTTCCACTGAATGAGCAGATTTCAGACAGCACCAGTGCTCTCTGAACACTGCCAATATAAGAAGCCAATCCTCATTATGAGAGGTCAGACTAGTTCTGCTCTCTGAATACCAGCTCTGAAATGAACTTATCCAAATAAACAAACACCAGACCGAGTTCTTCTCCTGCCACTGACTGTAAATCTCTCAGAGAAGGCAGAGCCTGGTGGAAGCGGTTTAGTGCGTTTTGTCCTTCTGCATTGTATGAGTGCAGATATAATCCCGTGCAATATTAGTCTTATGAATGATTTAATAGGGAATAAAAAATGTACAGGAAAGGCTGTCGATTGGGCAGTAAGGAATGAACGGGCCTCTCAAATGACTGTACGAAGACAGTGTTTAATTTAGATGCACTGTCGTGACAGATGCAGTGATAGACCGACCAGCAAAATACTTCCTGGGCAGATGTACGCAAGACACTGGAAGCAGCAGAATTTTGCTTGTATAGCAACAATTAATGCTTAATCTTTATATTGTTTGAGGTTCAAAGAGCTGACACTTTTTTTTTAATTCTTCCTCTGTGCAAAACATATGCTCAAATGCATATATACACATGAATAACGCATTTACCATATTCATATGTAAAGCAGATGCAACTAAGTGTCAGGAAAACACAGAGGCCAAATCTAGTGTGATATCCACATGGAAATGATATTCAAGGTTTACAGTGCTGAAATGCAGAATATCCTGTTTTATTCTGCCCTGGCAATGCAGTTTGAGGTAACAAAAAAAAAAAAAAAGATGTGTCAGAAAGACAAAGTTGCCTGAATTACTCAAGACCCAAAACCATTTCAAAATTTCTAGGAAATTCCTGGTTACCTGCAATATTACTATCACATACTTACACCAGAAATGGACAACACTATTAAAAGTATAAATAGGAATTTAAATGTTGATTTTTGTATTTAAATCTGTCACTGTTTCAGTGGGTCCAGATTAAGTAGCAAAGAAAATTGCAGAGCTGGAGTGCAATGGTCTTAATGTGTTTAACACTTGTCTAAGAAACAAGCAGACAGGAGAGTGTTAGTAAATGTTTATGCATTTCAGAAATGCCTTCTGCATCACATACTATGTACTCAGACTGTGAATGTACATAGCAACAGTGCTGATTAAAAACAACCCATTTAATTACTGTGATATATGGAAGCACACACTCTAAATGCAATTTGTTGGTGTATTTTACATGTAAATGATCTTGGGAGAATCATGGTTAGAATAGTTAGAATAAGGACTTAAGGATAAGAACAAAATCCTGCCGCCCTTGGAGTCAATGAATTGTTTACTCTTGCCAGCTCTGGGTCTTATTTCACACAAAGAAATTAAACAAAGCTGGTCAGCTGAGAGGAAGGGGAGATACTGCTCTTGGCAGCGTCTAGGTCTGTGAGGGAGAGTGTATGAGATTCTTGCACACCTGAGAGACCCCTTGCTTTCAAAGTCTCCACTCCTGTATATCCACTTGTAGCTTTACACCAAATTATTTGGACATTTAAAAATAATATTTCTGAGTGATTTAACTTTTACATAGAATAATGCGTATTTTCTTCCAGCCTCATTTTTTTCATTAATTGATTTTAACTATTCACATAAAATCTTGGTTATCCTATGATGAAAAAATCCACAGTATATTGTAAAAAAATACTGCTGTAGTGCACGAGTGATAAAAATACCTCATTTGCATTAATTCGCTTCCTGTGGAAGGATATTTCTTTGTAATCCCTGATGTCCGTTCTTCTGGAACTATTTTTCACACCCCATTTAGAGCTGTGTTCTTGGCATGTTCATTCAGGGAATTAAAATTTTTAAACCATATTATTTCTTAGAAATATTGCTTTTCCATATCAGATCTGGATAAGAAGAAATTCAATTCCCCATGTCAAAATGATGCCAAAAGAGAAAATCCATCTCAACAGCTGGGCAAGGGGGTTTAATAGGTCAAGAGTTTTATCAGCAGAGGAGATGTTGCTTTTGGAAAGTGCATTCTATCAATACCAGACAGCTGAAACTGTGCCGTGTCCCAAAGAGGAGCTGACTCGCTTCCAAAGTGTCTGGAAATGTCAGCGCATGTCTTCTGGTTATCACTTTCTTTTCAGCGTTTGGGTTCTCATGTAGATGACGGGTCTATTGCAGACATGAAGCTCAGGACACACAAGTCCTCCTGCCGACAGGTCCTTGATCTCCCAGTCCTGCGGAAAAGTGCCCAGGAGCGGTCCTCTGATAAAATATTAATCTCTGCTGTCGGTCACTTCCACCCCGGCTGGAACTCCCCGATGACTCTGCCAGTCACGTCGTGCACGGAGCCGAAAGGGACCCAGTGTGGCCCCGGAATCCCCCCGGTCGCTCACGAGCGGGGGTCCCAAGCTCTGCGGTGAGGCTTGGCCCCATCTCTCCCTCTCCCCGCCCTTCCCGGCCCTGTTTTCCATCTTGTCCCCAGAACGGCGGCCCCGGGGGCCCAGCAGCAGCCTCGGCAGACGGACAGACGGACGATCGGTCT
>VZTA01016264.1:182143-207708 GCA_013398855.1 Mohoua ochrocephala | reverse complement strand
CCCTGTCCTTCCTGTGCTGGGATTTGGAGATGATTTTAGTTAACACTGACTCGATCCCATCCAAATTGAAACAATTCTGATGAGCTCTCACACTTTCGATTTTCAGAATTTCAATGAAAACCAAGAAACAACTAATTAAGGCCTTAGTTAGGATAGCTTCTTCCCTGGGGGCAAATGGAATCCACCTACACGTGAAACTTACAAAACAGTCAATAGCAAAGTGTAAATATTGTCCAAAACGAACTCTCACAATCGATGAAACAGCTTCTGAAGCTGCAAATGTAACAGACAAAAGAGGCTGAAGAGGGTGTTTCAACCTTCTTTGAAAATGACAAAGATTAACAATGTTAAAAGGCTTTTGGAGGATAAGAGATGCACAGCTTGTTTCTATAAAAAGTCTAATGCCAACTCATTTAAAAATACTCTCTTGCTCCTACATCCAAACAGCAGGTGGGTACACGACGACACCAGACAGCTGAGACACAGAAACAACCAAAATGTGAGCACGGGACTGGCATAGTGACCAAACTCCATCACAAACCTGCAGGACAGCACTACCTCGCTGAAAATTATTTAAGGAAAACATTTATTTTTCTCCTTCACGTTTCATATCACTTAATGAAAGGCTCAGAAGATACCAAGTGATGAAACCACCTGAACAAAAAGCTCAGGTCTTGGGAGTACTCATCCCATGATAGGACAGCTGGGAGCTGAACAAGAAAATCCACACTCCTCTATTTACTCAAGACACATACAGACCATGAATCTGCCTGGTTCGTTCATCCCTGGGCTAATTCCCACAGGGACACAAGACAATTCCACTTCCAAAGAAACCAGCACAAACCAGTAATTACCCCAAAGTGCCTCAACGATGCCCTTAAGCAGGCAAATATTTCCTTATGGAAATGCCATACAGGCACCTAAAATTCCACTGGGCAGAAACACAAATATGCCCAGAAAGTCTGCACTTGCTTTCCTTCTATTGTGTGCTTTCTTGTTGCACCACCAAGTGCAATCTGCACAGCTTACTCTTTAAATTAATGCTTTGTGAAAAAAAAACAAAACAAAGAACTCTCAGTTATTAATATTAATCCTTAAGAATTATGTTAAGAACACACCAACTCAGTTGACTTAGCATGGCTATGCATTAAAACTATCAAAAGCTTTAAAGGACATTTACATAGTTTCTAAGATTAGCCAAATATTAAGTGAAAATCCCACTTTATGGTGAGAAAATGGGCCACTTCTCAGTACATTAACAACATCTTAATTTCTTGAGTTAAAAGCAACATTCAGACATTTTTACTAGACATTGCTGTTTATAATCACTGGACAACGTCCGAGTCCAGGCAATCTCTTCAGCTGGAAGAGACACATCTACAGCAATGAAAATTTTATTCAGCTTCATAAAAAAGTATCAACCTACAGCTCTCTTTATAACATAATACACCAGTTGCACACAATATTAAATTCAGCTGCAATAATTGAGAATTCTCTTTGCTGACAGAAGCACAAAAAATAATTCATTTTTCACCTGATCGATTACACCTAAATAATTCTATAACTGTAGAATGAAAGGTGGTTCTCTGCCACAGCACCAACCCCCTGTGTTGAGACTTCTCTGTATTTCCAATACCAGAGTTGAACAGAAACTACTGCTAATTAGGTAACTTCTGGACTTCTATAAACAAAACAATGTTCTACAAACCGGTTACGAGGGCCTAATCTGGACTTTCTCCGTGGATGCTCTGTGCTAAAGAAAACACAGAGCAATGGGGTAACACTGCTGGGCAGAAGCACTTCTTACTTTTGACCAAAAAGACCTATTTTGCTCCCAAATTCAAACAGTTTTAGGTTAGTACTACTTTCCTTTGCCAAATTTCTTTCAGGAACACTGTAGCTCCTTGTTCTTTGTGTTAGTCCAGATCTGCGAGGCACCAAGGAAAGAGCTGTAGAGGCCAGCTAAGCAGTTTTAAAATAATTCTGTACGTACATGATTATCACAGGAAAGGTAGTAATTCTGGCAAAAGGACTACAAAAAGGTTGGCAAAGCATTCCATCAGATTTTTCAAACATTCACGGGAGGCATTCAGAAATAGGGGGAAAAACCAACATGAAACAAAGCAAGACTTTCACTGCTGTGCTACACAGGAATCATACGTGACTCACTCACTGCTTATCTCAGCCTCTTATCGGCATTTTCAGGGGCAAGCCTTACTGACCACAAGTAACAGCCTGCTAGAACTGATAGAGAAATCTAATAGCTGACCCCCACGCACAAAAAAATCCCAAACACAGCCACACCACGAACCAAACCTTAACAAGATTTGACACAGCACGTGGAGAACGTGCTGCTTCAGGAATTAACATCTCCTCACCCCACTGTGCTGGTGGTACTTGCAGAGGGCAGAAACTCTCTGTTCTTCAGGCATTCCTTCACCAGGAAAAGGGGAGAGCCACTGATGGCCAGAGCAGGAGTTCAGCAGGACATAAAAAGCATTATACAACCTGGAACAATTTTGCAACTGATGGAGAGAGGCTTTGGAAATCCAGGTGTTCAGAAAAAGAGCCCAGGAGTGCCACCCTCGCTGCGGGCACTGGATGCACTGATGCTCGTGGTACCCTCTCCGCAGAAGGCAAGAGCAGAGTGAAACATTACATTTTTGTTTCAGAAGATGAATGAAAGTTTAATTAGCCCAGATCTTCAGAAGAGGGAGCTAAATATTTTAAAGCCATGTCCAACAGTGATGAGGATTAGGAGTAACAAGAGTTATCTATATTTGATGGGTAGCAGAGGAACAAAATTATCAAACTCCACCAACATTAATACAACCAGACAGTCTTATTGTTCATTTTTCTCAGTTACATTTTAGAAAGGACATTCCTTTTTTTTTATTATTTGAAAAAAGGAAATCGTATTTCTCTACTATTTATTCCAGTCATTTTTGTCCTTCTTGCCCTTGAGATTAGTTTGATGTAGAAAAGCACATGCTTTGCATAGGACATAATACCCCATATGAGAATAACTACTAGATTTTAGTAAAAGTGACCTGGCATCAGCATGAAATTATTTCTTTGCTACACAAAATATTTTTAAGATGGAAATAAGATAGGGCAAAAACATTGGTTCAGTCACCTCCAAAAGAACTCATTATAATAAAAAAAGAGTACATACGGGTAAGATATTTCACAAAGCTATCATATTCACAATTTTAAAAAAACCCCACCACATAACACAAACCCCATATTCTTTAAGTTTCATTCTTGGAAACATAATTTTTTAAAAAATTAAAAATAAAAAAGAATTAAAAATCAATTTTTAGAGTAAAGCTTCCAAAGCCACCAAAGCTGCAGTGTTAATACTTCAATATGCTGTTATGCAATTCTTAATAAATAAGTTTTGGAAATGCATTAAAATCAGAATCAGCATTTTCTTGACAGTTTGCCATTAACAGACAAATAATTATTTCATTTCTGCCAGTGTAGCAAGCTGGTACCAATCCAACTTAAAAGTTATTCCATTTCAAGCTTGCTTCCTACCCAACATTAAGTGAAATTGGTTTACATTACTTGACTAATGCAGTAAAGGCAAGACTCCTGTCACTTGACTGTAAGAGTGCCTCGTACATTGGATATTACTGCATAGCTGAAACAAAAATATAATTTAAATGTAATAATATTTAATATTGCAGCACCCTATGTCCTAGAAAAGCCCTTGCCCACAGCAGCAGCTTTGCCAGAGATGAAGTCTGAGGTGTAGATGGAAGCCCCACTGGGAAACCTGAAGGGTAAAACACACCCAAAACCATCTCTTCCCCATGCAAATAATTGCTTTCATTTCACCATTTAGAACTGGAAGTTCATTAATCAAAACAAAGCTGTGTATTTGGAAAATAAATCTGTCTTGTGCATTTTTTTATCCAAAAAGAAGCAAAAATTAGACTGAGAGTTCAGAAAGTTCCTCATAAGCATAAAGCAGAACAGGTGGTGCTCTAAAGTCACAGCAGTAATGCACAGCTACAAAAAGCCTCACCCAAAACCAACCTGAAAACCTGAAAACCATGAGAGGAGTGCCTGTGGTACACTGCATCAAGGAATTAGAGTGGTTTGGGTTGGAAGCGACCCCAAAAACCACCTTGTTCCAACCCATTCCACTATCCCAGGTTGCTCAGAGCCCCATTCCCAACTGGCCTTGGACACTGCCAGGGATGGGGCAGCCACAGCTTCTCTGGGCAACCTGTGCCAGGGCCTCCCCACCCTCACAGGGAACAATTCCTTCCTAAAATCTGTTCACCATCATTCAGCCAATGTTAGCTGCTGTTCCTGTAGGAAGGGGAAGAGCCAATCTCTTATCTCCATTTGCAGCAGGAAGAAGTGACCCACGTGCAACCCAGTTCAGTGCTACAACAGATGCATAGCCAAGTACAGAACCAGCACGGCTGCACCACGCGAAAGCAGATACCAAACACCCCAAAAGGCAAGTCACAATGCAGTTACAGAAGGGAAAATCCCATTTTTATATACCATGTGAAGGAAAAGAACAGACTAAGCAATGGCTTGACACCACTGTCAAGCTCTAAGAATGTTTCATGTTAAAATCAAAGTAGGACACAGGATCTCAAATAGCTGTTTAGACTCCAAAAGGAATTATTATTTGGAGCATAGAGGCTGATTCTGTTCAGCCAACCACATTAATTAAATACATATTGCCTAAAATAAACCTGGAACTATGCACAGTGTACACTGTCATAAAGGGGTGCAGGGGAAATCCATCAGTTTAAGACATATGCTCATAAACCAACCATAATTACTATTCTAAGGACTTCAGAATTGACTTCTTAGCATATTAGTTGAAAGGCCAAAAGCTCTTTTTATAGCATGGTTTATGGTCCACATAAACCCTAGAAATATAAGATTTAGAGCTAAGTCACAAGGCAAAACCAGTTTTTTAACCCCAGGTGTTCCTGTCATCAGCAAGGGGAGCTCTTCATCTCCTCCAAGTCAAGAGTCAGAAGTCACCATCTCCTGGAAGTAATGTAACTGCAGATCTGCCACTACCAACATCCCCCTGGGCTCAAGAGAGGCATGAGAGAGGTGGTTTTGTCTGCTTTTGCTCACTGCATAGTACAAGAAGCCTTCCCACAAAGTAAAATCAGTGACAGTCACGTACAAGCCCATACCTGTTTTATGGGTAGAATGGCCAAATGCCTGTGACCCAGAGCAGCCTGAGAGTTTCCCCTTTCACTCAGCTGTGTTACAACACAAGACTACAACACGCTGCTGGTTTTTTCCATCCTTAAACAATGATTCTGGGGAAAACATACACATTCTGAGAACTAATGAGGTTATTTTTTAATGCCATTAAAAGCCACTTGACCAGGACTGAGCGTGTGCTAGATAATGGATCAGAACACTCTTTACAGTAATTCAATTACAACATAACTCCTTGAGCCTTCTAAAAATAAGGAGTACAATGTAAGGAGAGTGACTATTGGTGAGCAAACTGCGTCCGAGAATGACGTGAATGAGAATCTCAGCTCTAAGATTCTGGGTGGGAGAAGGAGCTCCTTGCAGCAATCAACAACTGACTAATAGCACCAGAAAACAGATTTTGTTATTTATTTGTTTATATGCGATTATTTTTATGTCTACTATCCACACATAATACATGAAGGTGGACAAGAGTTCAGCATTTCTGAAGTTGTTTACCTGCATCTTGGCTTTCTACATACACTGAAGAGAGCCTAGATAACAAAATCCCTGGTAAACATAATCTGTTATGCTCAAACTGCATTAAATAGCATGGACAGAAAACCATTTTCAATGATAACAACATAAGATAACTCCCACTTGTGAAAAGAATGAAACCTCGCAGGATTTTGAGTCAGTCAGTTATGACACACTTCCATCACACAAGGCTTTCATGCACTAATACTCATCTTTTCCATTATTATTGATTTTTAAATTTTTTTTTTTTCTTTAAATCTGTGACCTATATAAGTGGTGAGAAGTCAAGTAATTATAGAACTGAGCACCAGGCATGAAACAAGCAGCTGAATAATTGCCCAGCTGGGCACACAGATATCCTGTGTTGATCCTTTAAATAACACCCATGACACAGGAAGAGAAGCTGTGCTGAAGTTTCATTCAGGTTTTCATATTTCCCCATTTCAATTCATGCACAGGATCAGAAACACCAGCACAACAAAAGGATTTCTGCATGTTAAAGCACCTCCCCAAGTAACATTTTAAAGAAGATTAGAGGCTCCATTGGATTACTCGATGTTCCTGCATTTAGCTGCAGGTAGTTTGGGGATGCTTTTCCTAAGTAAAGGTTTATTACCTTGCACACGTACCTTTTTCAAACTTGTCTTTAGCTTTTAGACTTACTGAGTGCTGGAACAGAGAACAGAAGCCATTGCCAAATTATCATTATGGCAACACCTTTCAAGCATAAGGCAAATTTCTTAATACAAACAAATAAGATTTCCTGGCTTTACAGGTAGCAGCAGAATTATTTAATTATGCTAATTTCTGGCTGTTTCTCTCATAACCCTGTCTCTGTGCTGTAAGGAAAATCCACGTCTCTTTTTCTCCCAGCTCCTGGTTTATACTGGCAAATTCCAGTCGAATTCCAGCCGTCACAGCAGGAAAGAGTTGCCTGCATTTTGGAATGAACCTGGAACCTTCTACCTGAAGATGGGCAAGGCCATCAGGGCTGTGATGCTGCATGTTCCTCCCCTTAAACAAGCCTGCCATACTGCACCTAAAAAAGCACGTGGAATCAAAGAAATCCGGGCAGGAAGATGGATCTCCAGAAGATTCTAGCTCATGACAGAAGAGTATGGGCAAATCAAATGATCCTCCCTTTTCACTCCTGATCCTGATCTTTCTGACCTCATGATCTTTAGAGGAAAAAATACACTAATGATCAAACTGATACTTCTGCCAGATAAAAGAAACCTTAAAATGCACAAAATTACACCTAAGTTCTTAATTGGAAACGATTTTTTCCTTAAGTGTTTGGAAGACATCTTTTCCTGAGATCTTGCTTCAGAACCATCTCACTCGTTTTTCGAAATCAAAATGGCACCATGCTGTAACTTATTTACAAAGATGAAAGCTTATTTTTTAAAAAAAATAAATTTAAAAGTAGTCCTATTTACCTATTAAAAAAGAGATTATCTTCTTTCAAACTGCCTTATTACTGCACAGAAGAAGTGAGAGGAGCTCTCTCCTTCAATGTTTCTGTTCAAACACATCCAGGACAGCCAGCTGTGCTCACGGAATACAGCACCCACGGGGAAGAAGGTCACCTGCCCTGACAGCTGAATATTTTAAGACCCAGAGAAGAGAATTTGAAGTTTAATGCACCTGTTGAAAGCTGAACTGGCATCAGTGTTTCTGGTGAAGCTACATGCAGGACTGGCACCCAAACACACCGAGTTAATAGCCCACAAAGGCACTACTACACTACTTTTACACTACTATCCTACACCTAGAAAAAAGTGAAAAAAAATTCAGGTTACAAGTCTCTAACATAATGCTGCTTCCCCTCACACTCAATATACTGTTCCTGTGGCATGTTTTTGCACATCAAAGATACAGAAATACAGAAATGCCAATCCATGAAGAACACTTGCCTTTCAAACAGCAGTTGCAGTGATTATAACGCTTCCAAAGCGGCTCTGAGTGAAAGTGGAACACTGATAAAAGTATGTCTAAATCATCAGAAAGAGTGTCACTTCCCCAGCCAAGCTTCAAGAGCAGAAAAGTTACCTTCCCACACTTACTGACTGACCAAAGGACCGCAGGGTTCTGCTCTCAGCTCCACAACACGGTGGTACATCCTTCAGAGTCTCCACAATCTCACCAATTCCCTTCCGCTCAGAGGCAGGAAGAGCCCCTTCAGGGCTTCTCCCAGAAAGTTCAGCCTCCCCCTGCTTCCCTCCCAGGCCTGGCACAGCCCTTCTGTCAGCACAAACTCCAGGCAGATCTGGCCTGGCAGCTGTTTTGCTGGCAAGGGCAGCACCAGAACTCAGAAAATCATGATGAGCCCCCGGGTCGTTAAAGAGTGTGGATTGATGATGTCTTTAGGGGTAAAGTTGTTGCTGCAGATGATGTGTGCACAGCAAGGGAGGACACCTGCACTACTGCAATCAGCTAATTAAATAAATTGGGCTTGCTTCAGCACCTGCAAAACCACACCAGCAACAAAGAAAACATCCCCACCAGAAACTATGATCTTATATACTATGCACACGACAATTCCAGAGTTAGATAACATGGCACAGGCTCTGAACATTCAGATTTCTGATCTGTAAGCAGCTGAAATTAGGCATCTCTCAGAAAATAAACGCATGAAGTAATTGTAGTTATAATTTCCCAGTCTCCACAAAATATGTGGTGCTAATATCCTGACATGACTCTCAGTTCTGGAAGGTTTAGTGTAAGTGAACAATTTTAGTCTCCCCAAAGCCAGCCAGAAGCTGAAGTTGACAAGCGAGAGTACTAAACTTCCAGTTTCCATGGAAATGGAATTTGGATCAGTACAAACAGGGATTTCAGAATTTAAAACCCAACACTCTCCATCTTCCACGCTCTACTCCAACATTCATTTTCCTAGGTAATCAGGGGTCAAGAGAGGCACAAATGCCACACATATTTGTGATCCAGTAACTCACCCTGACTTGTGGCTCCCCATTTTCATTTAGAGGTTGCCAGCCCCTTCTAAACCAGGCACCAGAGCCATCAATTCAGCAGCAGCCAGCCAGACACATTTATAAACACGACAGTATCCCAAAACTGTGCATCTGGGAGGACAGACGGGTTCCCAGTTACGTGATGCTAATACACATGAAATCACTGCTTTACAGCCCCGCGCCGAACCACCCCAGAACAGGGAAGTTGTGCCACACAGCACAATCGGCAACGAAATTCTCATTTTTATTGTTGATGTGACCCAAGAGAACTGCACAGCGACAGAACTGTGGGATTTTCCAACTGTAAATCTTCGGGCGAGAACCAAAAATGATGTGTGTTTCATCACCACTAATGAAATGCTCCTGCAGCAGTGGCTGTCCAGTGCTGCAAGGGAGAACTCCAACTTGTTGATTCCAACTGCAAGGGTGCTCGCTGGCAGCTAAAACAATTTGCCAATGGTTTTTATGGCTCCTGTTCCTTCTGTTTGGCAAGAGCAGAGGAAGAGTAATTTTCTGGAAGTATTTACATTGATTTTGCAGCTGATGACAACACTCCATCTGCTCTCAGACACTTCAGTGCCTCTGCCAACTTCTTCCCTAATGTGGTGCTTTCTCCAAGCTTTGCCAAGGCTTCTCTGCTTCCTGCACTTCTTCTCCCATGTTTGAAGGGGACATTTCAAGTTGAGATGTGAACACCTAAGCCATGCCCTAACCCACAGATCAGCAAACGGATTTCAAATGAACTCCCCCTCAAGACCATCGCCTCCAGAAGCCTGAGGATGTGGCTGATGGCGTCAACAGAGCTGGACAAAATCCCTGAAATAAAAGGGTCCAGGCCAATGAGAAGAAGCAGAATTTAAATAGAAACAAAACTAACTCATTCTTTTAAGAAAAGCCCAAAAGTCCCACGGAAATCAAGATTTTCCCTAGCATTTAAATATGCAACCAAGTAAAGCAATATCCTCTCTATGGCAAATAGTGGCCTACCCCCAAAAATTACAAAATTTCAGATTCTTATGCAGCAAGTGCAATTCTACCCACAAAACTTGTGGTGTAAATCAAAGAGAAGGAAGGATTCAGTTTGTACCCATTTGCCTGACACCTTTCACAGAGTTAAACATCAAAAGAAGCAGCAAATGCAAATAAAGATTTGGAAGCCTGATTTTTTTTAAACTTTAGGGCATTTATCGAGGCAGAAGCACACACAAATAACTTGGCTGCTGTCTCCAACTTCTATACAATGATCACACTACCTTGATGCCATGCCTTATCATCCAAGATAAAGTAGTCCTAAAGAATGTACGAGCTCATCTTACAGCATCGTATAAGTGAAAAATAACCCCCCAAAAGTCACATACGGCACTCTTTTTAAGACGAATCCACCACAGAAAATGGATTGCAAGGTCAGAGATTCCTGAAAAGTGACTATGACTTTCAGCAGCTCACAGAAGAATTGTAAGTATTTAAACCTCCAAGAAGTGAGATAAAGAGCATCAGCCTGTTCATCTGTTTCATTTGAAAACAGGAAAGTATGTGAGTGTGAAATGGCATCCCTAAAAAATAAATGCTTTAATCCCTTTTGTATCAGTACATATTTATTAGGCCCTGTCCAGAGATAACCAAGATCTGTAGTGTGCAGGCTGGATTCGATACCTAAAGGTTTCTTCTAGCACAACACCTGTTTCAAATTATCTGTCCTATTTGCTGACAACCAGAGAAAGGATTATTGTGTTTACAGGCAAATTCTTTCTTCTAACAATTTGCCCTTTTCTTCTCATTTCACTGACCACCTAAATAGAAGAAAAAAGCAAATCACAGCACATGAAAAACAGGCGTCAGCCTCATTCCACTGCTGCAATTTGTCTTTGTTACTTTCAAAACCCAGGACGACAGCGATAAGCCCAGAAAAAACAGTGGATTTGAAACGAGCCTTTTTCTCTTCCAGAGCCCCTACAATATGTAAGCAACTTCCTGCTTCAAGTTACAGGCTTGGAGAGAAACTGAAAGTTGAAAGAATTTGGAAATGACCAACCTCTTTGCATTTAGGCATTGGACTCAGGTTTGCCTTTGTAGCAAATAAAAGACCAATTCAGCAGCTACATCAAATACAGCAGCTCGTTTTGGCAACCTCGTTTTTAGGAGATCAGATTTAGCTACTCAGCTTTAATACTCTTGGTTTTGAATTAACCATCTGTTCTGTAACATTGAGACAGACCTGGTGAAGTGCAGTGTCAATCTGAGGGGTCTTGATGCTAAAACACACACATGAATACACACATATATATATACACACACACATATATGCAACCCACAACAGGCAAAAAGAGTCCATCACAGTAATAATCAACTTTCCCCAAAAGGAAGCTGTATTGTTGATTTTTCTATCTACTCTGTGGTTTCATTGTACCCAATTACCAAGAGGAACTTGGGCCAACCCAGCACATATTTTAATCAATTAACACAAAAAGGGAACAACTCTGAAAGGCTTTGTAACAAAAAGACTTGCATTTACAACAGCTGTAGGTCAAAGATCTTAATCTAGGTTCTTTTGAGAAGATTGCCAAAAATAAACATGCTTTTCTACTGTAAATTGTCACGGCAAAGGAAATGCAAAACTCTCCCATGAAAATATACAGTTAGAAAAAGCTCCATAGGCAACGATAGGTATTTTTAAAGTATTGCTGTGAAAGTATGGAAGCTCCTTTTTCCCCTTTCAAAAAGTTAGATGCGAGTACACAGTTGCTCTGCTATTTAAAGTCCCATCAAAAGAAGACAGGATTTCTAAGTCTTGCTCAACCGGTGAACTTTGAACAAACACTTTAATCAATTGATCCCTTTAAGAGAATCACATCATCAAAAAGCCATTTATTTCAGCAGGCTACCAATACAAATGGCTGAAAGGTGACCGAAGCATGCTACAGAAACACGTGACAAGCTCGGAGTCCCCAGATCTTCAAACACCATCTATTAAAAAAAACCCCTTCCAGTAATACCAGTGCATTTCCATGCAGTATCATCAATACTATGGTTTGCAGCAGATACACTGCAGGAGGCTCTCCAAGCTCCAACATGTCCTGCTCCCACACGTGGTCAGTAATTAGGGCTTACTGGTCCCAGACTGCCACTTCAGTGACCTCCAGGACCTGCTTACAAGAGCTGCTACAACTGCTTTGACAACAGCTCTGGCCATGAGCCTGCACCTTGGTGTAAGGCTGGCAGCACCGAAACACTACAGGGTTTATTTCAACTCTAAAGTATTGCAGCTCTACATCCCAACAGACACAGCCTCTGCTGCAATTAACCCTCCTATTCCCATCTATTTTCTCCCCAAAAAACATTTAAAATCCAATCCAAATTATGTGTTACTCCTGCAGACAACCCCCTGTGCTTGCTGCACAGCAGCTTCCCATGGCACAGATGATTGTGACTGCAGAGGTGTTTAGCAGTGGCTCAGTTCCAGCTCTGCCCACCTCAGCTGGCACCAGGCCACCGGCTGCAGAATCAGTGCAATATGTGCATATTCAGAGACCCGTGCTCAAATTCCAACAGATCATCACTTTTTAGTAAAGAAACTAAAGAGCTAAACCATGAGCTTCCAAAACAAGCCAGCAAGCAGTTAAATCAAGCCTTACATTTTACCAAAACCAGGAAGGGATACCAAAATAATTCTCAAGGAACCACCTGAGATACCACAGTGACTCCAAATTTCTATCTAATCTTGATTTAGAAAACAGAAGTGATCATTAGGGTAGATAACTATTGATGCACATGACTGAACAATCAGCAGATGATGCCAGAATACACCACTGTCCTGAGATTTCCCTTTTAACCTCCTCCGAAGCACGGTGAAAGTTCTATTAAATGAACTTTTAATTTACTGGGTTTTAAATTAAGAAACTCAAGATTTTGCAATTCAGGTGCCTTTACATAAAGAACTAAACACATGTTGTGACATTCAGGTATCTGCCAAAACTTCTAAGAACTGATGCTGTAGTTGCTGACTGTTTCTGCACAGGTGACCACTGAGTGAGTTTCCTTTGTGTCCTTACTCCTGCAGAGTTTCATTTATCTCTAGTCCATCTATCATTTTCTTCTATCAAGATTACTTCACCTAGAAGTAAAAAATAGTGAAGAATTAATTAATTTGTCCCTTTTTCATAGTATGTCATAGCATTGCTTTGCCAGAAAAAAAAAAAAATCACTTAACTGAAAGGAAGAAAATCAGATTTCCATGAAAAAAGGTACATCAGGCCACCTACTCAACATCAACTATGTGAAAATTACATGAGAGTACTTGAACCAAAGAGGAATCCTTTCGCTCAACAAATAGAGAGACAGCAGAATGGTTTGATCAAGGATTTCATTTCAAGAAAAAATTCTGGTGATGTAGCACCTAGTGAAGCACAGGGTATTAATCACTCTTTCCCCTTCAACTTCATTAAAAATCTCTTCTTCTGCTGCCACTTCAAAGCTTGCAGCTGAAAGCCTGATTTGTCCTGTTGGGTCCAGAGTGAGATGGCTCTCTAAATCTCAGAGCTATCACCAGGGAGTGAGAGGCTCCTCTGTGACACAAGTCCAGACACATAAAGGAACACCCACTCTACTATTCCTTCCACAAAGCAAGCTGGAGTGTGAACAAGCAGCCCTGAAATCCTGGATTCATTACCAGGCATGTATTTTTCTCATATCACCTTACTCAAGTATGTACATAGACATTCCTATAGAAAAATCTGTATTTTTAACTCCTTCTTAAAGGTCTCATCACCTAAATGCATACATTGGATTCTGTTAGAACTACCTCGGATAAAAGATTTTTTTCCTTCTCTTCTTTACCATCTCTAATATTTGCTATGTTTACAGCTTTTTTTCAAACTCAATAATTCATGGGTAATTTCAATATATTATCCATCTGTGACAAGCTACCCTAAAGCACAGTTTGTTTGTCTGCTGCATTCAAGTACAGAATCATTAGATTCCATACAAAAATCCAGCTCCTGGAAAGCTGAGAACTTACCCTACAGTTTAGGGGAAGGTCATAATAACTTGCCCTACTCCACCTCTTTAAACAAAGATTCTGTAGCAGCCAGAAAACGAGATGCAAAGAAAATCCTATATGTTCTGCATTTATCCAATAGAAGTGCTGTAAAGATAAGCAAAAAAAGAAGGTTTTTAAAAAATTACTTACAAGCAAGGATTTATTTATCCCTCTGGCTTAACTGCTGGCAGTATCAGCAAGGCAATCCCATTACAGCTGACGGAGGCTGTGTGGTACAAACACCTCTTAAAGAAAAAGAAAATAAACCAAAAGACAGAACCCTTCAGGCTGGAAGGAGCTGCTGGAGCCCAGCCTCCTGCTCAAAGGAAGGCCAGTACTCCACTCAGACCAGGTTGCTTTCACCAGCTGGGTCTGAAAACTGACTCAAAGAAGATGCTTCCCTAGAAAATTAAAGCCTTCTTTACGTACGGTCATTAATAATGACATGGTTCAGAGACCTCTCACTAGCCCTAAGCCAGTGACAAATCTTAAATCGCTTTCTTTAAATACTTCTACACTTAATGAAGTTCAGAGCCACTGAATGACTCCAGTTTCCCAAAGCATTCCAAGAGTTTTTAATAAAGTGCAAAAAGTATCCCCTGTTATTGATGATGAAGACATTTGTAAGCAAGTTGTGCTCACAAGTGAGTACATTAACACAGGCAGAGTTGGAGCCTCAGCTCTGAGGACAGCCCGTGTTGACTCAAAGAAAGTGACTGGTTTTCTCCCAGCCTGGGACAAGGTGGAATAAATCAACTTGAATTTCATAGAAATAAGCTGTGTAGATTAGTTTGCACACTAGTTTTTAATATCAGCTGTCACAATTGCTTTGCTGTCCCCTCGATCCAAGACACAACACAAACAAATCAGTTCCCGCAGACAAACCCAAACAAGCAAACACATAAAGGCAAACTTACCTAAGTGATTTGTGTCACAATATTTGTTTGGGGATGAGGGCTCAAATTGACTTGCACCCAATCACTCTTTACCTCACTCTCTACACACATTTCCAATGCTTCCAATAAGCTTCAGCATTTATTGACCGAGTGTAAGAGCATCTCACATGAGCACCAACACATTAATTCCTACGTATAGCATCTTTTTCATAGCATAAGCTGAGAAAGCAACACATTTTTACAGGCCTACATAAATCCATGCTTTGAACTTTTTTTTTTCTCTTCCTTTTCAAATAAAACCCACATCTGGTAAATGTTAATGGAAAAAAAAAACCAAACCTGAAATTTCCCTAAGAAGAGGCAAATGCAGGCACAAATCACCAATTCCCACATAGTCAATCTCTGCCTCAGGTTCCCACGTTGTCAAATTGGTGACAATGAGCAAATAGGTACTAGGAGAGCAAACAATACTGTTACAAATTTCAGGACATGCTTGGCCTTTGCTTTAATGAAATTAAGTCAGGTGAACAAAGCACAGAAAGAACATCTCTCAACACATCCACAGGGTTCAGTGTGAACAGAAGAACAGACACCATTTGCACCTCAAGAGTGCTAAGAAGTACAAGGTAACCAGTCAGACACCCTGATGATGGGCTCAGCACAGCAAAGTAGAACCTAAAATTCTTTCTTATAAAACTGATGGTAAAGAATTTCTCAAAGGATACTCCTATCAAATTGCTACAATATGAATTTAAAAAAAGGAAAAAACAAATCAGTAAAAACTTCTAAACTAATACTGCTGATTCTTTACTTTGTGATCTCTTTTGAAGGTCTGTATTAATTCTCAACATCAGGAATAAATTCACTGCAGGAAATCATAAGACAAAACCACATTTTTTGGAAAAGGACTGTGAAAATGAACCAAATCAAACACTCAAGATTTGCCTTGGCTTTAATGTCTTACTTGAATGTCAGGTGTAGTAGAAAGGACCCATGTTGGAGCATTATAGTTATTTCCCTTTTCCTAGTTCAACAAGCACAGGACTGACTTTATTAAAACATTGCAGGAGTCAGGAAGACCGGGAGAAGGAGAACACAACACAGAGCAAGAAGAAAACAGTGGGTATACAGCAAGATTATTTTGAATTTCCATCAGAAGAACACTCAAACCCTCCCAGAAAGCTCTGTGTGCTCAAACAGCGCTGGAGCACTGGCATTAGAGTTACTATCCTGCAGGAAAACTAAAGTAGAAGTTGCAGGAAAAGATGTTGTAAGAGTAGCCAGTGGTTTATTTGCCACACAGTATCCGTGCACTAACTGCTGGATTACACCTCACACCCTTCCCAGCTCCTGGAGTCGACAAGGTACAGCAACAATTCACCACTGCCTGCAAAACCAATTCGCTTGTAACAAATCCGACTCTTCCAGTCGGCTCTTCCTTATCATATGAAGATGAACCTTTCCTTGATACTTGTCCCTTGAAATGAACACCCCGTTTTACTTTTCCCTTTGCCTGAGCTTCTTGCCAGCAGAGAAGCTGTACCCCAGCTACGTGCCTGCTGTTATCCCACTCAAGGTGCCAGGTAAATCAGCTTAACATCTTTCACAGGCCGATTTCCCCTCGGTTATGCGACAGCCACAGCACACACAGCTTCTGTGACTCACAGAGCGGCTCGCAGGGGGCATTGTCTGGCCATCATCACTCTACATCTGTGCCTTTGCCGCTCCAGCCTGGCTGAGGAGCATTTCGGGGTGCAACAGAGGCTGTCATGTTGCCACACAAGTTAATCCAAAACTCGTTCCAGAGCTGGACTTCATTACAGGGAGAGTATCCTGGGAATGCCAACAGTCTCGCCCCCTCACGATGGGGCATGCACCTACCAACTGCTGGGTTAAGGTCTAATTATTCATCTAGCAGCCATGCCTTTTATTTTTTCAGGAAAAAAGCCACTGACAAGTAGTGGTTGGATGTCCAAAGGAAGTTCACCCTGTAACCTTGAACTAGGGTTTGAGCTCTGAATGAAGCAACTCAGATAGCTCCCCCTGCCAATATTAAAATCAGAGCAGAGAGATTCCCATCTGCCTTGTACCTTAAATCCCAGCAATGAGGAGGCTCAACATTACAGCGACACATTGCAACATCGCCACAAGAGATTTAAATGTTCTTTTTTCATGAGATCCTTGAACACTTCCAGGGATGGGGCAGTCACAGCTTCTCTGGGCAACCTCTTCCAGTGCCTCACCACCCTCACAGGAAAGAATTTCTTCCTAATATCCAATCTAAACTTTATCAACTTGAAGCCATTCCCTTTTCTTCCCTCTTGTTTAATTTTCTACTCCTTTATAGAACTGTCTTCACCCTACCACATGCTTTATGTCCATGTCAGCAAGAAAAAGAAGGGTATTCTTAAAAATGGTGTATACACTGAATGCTATTCTCATTCATACTGTTCAAGCTGAGGATAATGGAGACCTTTTGAAATAAAATACAGTATGCCCAGAGATCATTGAGGACTATTAAAGTAAACCACGGTCAGGAAGCACACAGATTTCCAATTATTTAGGCTTTTGCATATACACTTACAATGACAAGCATGAAGGGCACTGCAAAATAGGAAAGAAATATCCTTGCAGCATATATTTAAATAAATCCAGTCATCCTCTGCTCTGCTACCCACAATTGAAGCAAACATATTTTTACAAAAGTTGAGGTAATATTTAAGTTTTTTAGAACAAAATAATATTGTCTAGAGGTGATAGAGCATTTGTCAAGCACTTAGGAAGCCACGGGACTAAGACGGGAAAGTGTATTTGCCATTTCCTTCTATTTATGTCACATTTTTATCTTACGGTGTGTAAACACGAATTCAGAAAATGTTAATGACTTTGAAAAAAGTCAGAACTTACTACAGTAGTTTATGCTTAGGGAGGGAAACACAGGGCTCTTGAAGCTGGTAATGTTGGTATACTGTAATATGAAAATACGGCCACTGCAGTTCCTTACCCTATGCTGAGGATGGATATTTTTGTCATGACAAGTAGTGTACATAAAAAATATTTACCTGCCACAGGCATTTTAGTATTAGAGTACAATAAAAAAACCAAAACGCTAAGGAATGTGACTGTATTTGACTGTTCTGCACATCTGTAATGGTTAATGTTTCTAAGCAGCTCCTGGAAAAATAATCAAAGCTGAAGAGTGAAGGGAAAAGCAGCTGATAAATGAAACTAAGCATCTTGTCAAGAAAGATAAAAATGTGGTTAGAGGTCAGTGAAGGACAAGGGGAGGGAGAGAGTGGAAGAATTCTAGAAAATTTCTGGTTGGGCTTCTCTAAAAGGCTAAGGCAGAGAGCTGCCAGCAACAAAAACGCCATCTCCCAAGGAGCGGGGGGAATGAGCGCTGACAGGATGTCAGGATCATAAAAGGACAGGTGCTTCGTGCAAGTTAAACCCAATTCCTGGACAAGGAAACGGCAAAGCGAGTGTTCCCCCCGCTCTGCTCCAAATAGCTCAGCAGCAGAGGAATTGGAGGAATGCTCTGTGGCTGGGAGAAGTGAAGGGAAAGTGCCGGCGTCTTTCCCTCCCATACAAAAGTAAACGCTGTGCTGCAACCAGAGAGGCACCTGGACAGCCACTAAGCCATGAGGGAGCGTTTGGGAAGCCTGGTGGCAGGGCAGAAAGGCGTGGCAGTGCCATCAGGCACACACAGGGAGCACAGCAACGAGTCACTCATGGGAAGTGCTAAAAGGATGGCAGCAGGAGACCAGCACGGGTTGGGAAAGAGCCCCATGTTCGAAAAGGCACATTGCAAATCCAGCACAGAATCATGGAATCGCAGAGTGGCCTGGGTCGGAAGGGGCCTAAAGACCATCTCATTCCAACCCCCTGCCATGGGCAGGGACACCTTCCACCAGCCCAGGTTGCTGATCAAGGCTGATGAGGAGTTTTGCAGTGAGTTACAAACACAAGACCAGCAACTCCTAATAGACCCAACCCCCCTTCTGTCTTGCTAAGAGTTGAAGTAAAACCAAACCCTCCACCTGAGTGCTCTTTAAATTGTAATTTCCGACTGCTGGCAGGAGCCCAGCTCTCTCTCACCCTACCTAAGAAAGGTGAGCCTCTTCCCTTAATTTCTGACTCAGAAAACGACCAACCCATGGCACACAGAACTTGCCAACAGCAAACTCACACTCAGCTCTCCTCCTGCAGCACACACCGCCTCCTGAAGGTCTGTGCCCCTTACCTTCCAGCCTCGCCCACACGGACTGCAAGTTCCTTTGATTCACTAAAACCACAAAGGAGGCAAGGAGCAGGCCTTAATTCTTGAGTTATGAGGTTGGACTGGGTTTTCTTGCAGCTGATCATCATCACAGATGTCCATCCTCACTACATCGAAAGCCATCTAAAGAGAGTTCTCCGTGGTATCACACAGGACAGCTTCACCCCAAGTAGCACTGCTGTGGTCTGTATCGAGCTGGTCGCTTTCTGGTCTGTTTCTGGGACATAAGGGAACAGCAGGGTACCCGATTCGTTATGTCAACTTTGCACATTTCATTCTGGTTTTTTCCCCTCTTCCATTTTTGGAAAAAGAAAAGCCCAAAGACTTTTAATTTATGGTATATTTCAGTTTGAAACAAAGGCTAAATTTGCAGGACATGAGGTAAGCAGGTAAACTGCTAAGCAAATACAGGAACTGCAGCGAAAGAGCACTGGTAGTAAGACAGAAAATTCCTTTTCTATTCAGAGTATTTAATAAACTCTTGTTAATTCAGTCATTTCCTGGCAGAATTTGCTCACTAGAATGAGTTCTGACAAAAGATTCTACTACACTTTTTACCAACTCCTTTAAAAAAAAAAAAAAAAAAAAAAATCTATGTTCCCTTGTATGCTAAATAGCCTTTGTTATCTCTTTGGAGTATCAGGTTACCAATTCCAATCCCATTAACTGCATGAAAACACTGCATTGTATTCAGTGTGACTGTTCTTTGTTAGTCCTGTGCTCCCGGGTGCCACTTCCACTGCTTGAAGCACAAAGTCTCCTTATTCGAAGCTTATTCGAAGTTTCTTCTGTCCTTGCTCCCAATGAAAACGGTGCAAATGCTTGGATTGACTTGAAGGCATGGATGAAGCCCAGGGCAAGCTCTATTAAAAAAAAACCCAAAAAACCACCACAATCACTTCCTGGTGGGCAAGGACAAGGCCATTCAACCACCATGGTTCTCTCTGGATGGGAATTATTATTCCAGGTACCGCTGCTAGTTACTATTGCCAGCCACACAGCTGCAATGGCACATTTAAGCATTTGCTCTCTTGATTCCCAATATCGACTTCTAAATATTATTAGCTGTGGCATCTTCTTCTCCAGGAAGACTCTGACATGTGCAGCCACTGATGAAGTTCCTTTTTAACTTTCCCTCATGTGTCACGTAGAGGAGGGAGAAGAAAGACAAGGACAGACACAGATTTTGCAAGTGTTTAAGTGCCTAAAAAAGGTGCAATTTAATATGGAACTGGGGGATTTGCATCAAAGAGCGCTCTCTCCGCTGTTTGCAAGGAAAACTGATTTCTTTATAAAGTTCCCTTAATGCCACACTAGTCAGAATTAACGTTAATATTAATCTACTGGATAATTGCTATAAATTCACCAATTGTCAGGATACACGCAGCTCGTATATAGCTTCAAGCTTAGTATTTAAGAAACACAAGCTGACAAGCAAATATCTACCTTTTAGAAAGCAACAAATGATGCTTTGCTCTCAATAATCCCATTTTACTCAGGAGGAGGTGATCACAATCAGCACAGGCATGGCAGGAGGCAAGCGGAAGGGAGAGGAGAGAAAGCAGATCCGATCTGCTGAAGATCCCCAAACAGCCCTATGACAAGAACAGCAAACCCTTCAACCCCTAAAGCCATGCTGCCTCCCCACTTCAGCACAGACACAAAACATCTGGCTGCCCAGTGGAATTACAGCCTCTCTTTATCCATGCTCACAAAACTGCTGACTGACAGTAAAACCTAAAGTTTCTAAAGGTTCTTCCGGAAACTCCAAACTCCTTTCGAACAACAGCTTGGAAACATTGACAAACACTTCAGGAGTCCAAAAATATTTTAGCAAAACACTTCCAGTTCACTTAAAGCAAAAGGAAGTTCCAGCCCTGAAGATTTGTGGAGAGAACACAATAAAAAGAAAGCACCGACAGCCTGGCCAGTTTAAAACTGGGCACAGCAAGGTACACGCTGGAAACACGTCAGGTACTGTTGCAGCAAGGGAAGTAAAACTCAAGGTTACACCGAGCACAGATTTCAAAGCAAGTAAATAAATTCAAACCTCAATGTCAAGCCTGGAGCAAGGGCAGAAGCTGGAAGTCAGTTGCATTACACATTTCTAGAAGTTTCCCTCCCCTTTCTGCTCAAAGGGGTAGTAAGGCATTAAAATCTGACATCTCAAAATACCATGAAACCATCACGACTGCCAACATGGGGAGAAAGAACTCTCCTTTCAAAGGCATAGATGTCACATCACACTACTAAGGAGGGAGCAGTACCACAGCAGAGGGCAACACTCAAGCTCACCTTTAAAGATGTGCTGCTTGCTTGCAGGTGAAAAACAAATCCTGGAGTGCCTCACAACTTTTCTAAGCTCAAATATCCTCTTAGTGCATCTGCACGTGCATTTTCCATTGACAGAGAAGGTTAAACCCTCTTAGCAGAAACACACATCGCTCTATCTACAGTGATCATTTCAATCCTCAAAATTAATGTCAGTCCCACACAGAAAAGCTTCAGGGATCTTCACAGGTTATCCACAGATTACTTGTAGCCTCTCTTGCTAATACTTTCCTCCAAGTCCCACTATCTGGGACCACATAGAGCACGCAGGCCATGGATATGAAGATTCAGTCGGCAATGACGGGTGTCGACACGTCTTGCACAGCAGACTCCAATATTGGAATTTAAGTAAAATCATAACTTCTAATACTTGGAATTGGCAGCATCCTCCTGTATTATAGTGCACGAGGACACCGGGGTTTTTTTAGTTACCACGGATGAAGTTGTGAAGCTTTTCCTCCAACTCAATTTGAAAGAGCACAATGTAATTGGCTCCAACGTAACTTCACTGCTCATGTTTTGGAGCCACAATTAATCCAGTAATGTGTATCACTACCTTTGGAGACACAAGTGATCAACAGATCACTCTCTATGAACTATCCCATGCATTCCGGGGGGGAAAAAAAAAATTACCTTTTTTATAAATATTTGCTCATTTAAGTGACAGACCTAGCTTGCTATCCACACAGAGGAGACGACAGAGATGACCGTCTGTCCTCATTACCATTCTTCCCTTCTTGTGCTAAAGATAGCATGGCGAGTAAAAATAAATAAATCCTCAACAGCATTAGGAATTAGACAATGTCATGTTGAAAGATACCCCAAATGAGGGGCCTTATCTCTCCTCGCTGGCTGGGAGGGCAGCGGGGCTCTGACCCACAGAAGGGAGGTAGCACTTAAGCCTCCCCTAGGTGGTCTCTTTGCAGCAGGCTCTACTCCCAGCTGTAATTGCTTGTCAGTCCTAACTGGATGCCTGAACACTCTGGAACAGTTCAGCGAAGTATTTAAACAGATGGATGGTACAGGCCACTGGAACAAACCCCGTTTTTCCCTGGCTGCAGCTCTCTTTCAGCGCATTCCTTTGAAGTCTGTGCCACTGAGGAATCAACAACAGCTGAGAAACATGTGTTATCATACAACACCGAGCGCAGCCACGGCGCTGCACAGCAAGATGCTTTTGTGCAATAATCCTGCACTACAGCAAGCATTACAGGGTCTTTTGTTGTGGGTGAGCCCATTTTCCAAGCACAACAAGAAAGTAAACAGATTCCTCCCTCCTGAAGGAGGGACTCAAAAGCAGAAAGGTGAATTAAGCGGGTTTCTCAAGTGCCTGTCTCCTGGAGTCCTCTCAGATACGTGAACACTCTCCATATTTAGGTCATCGCAAAGATGACCCAGATGCTTGCAGAGATCTGAGTGAAATAACAACCCAGAGGGGTCTGCGGTTCCCCTGGCAGATGTGACAAGCCCCTGTACCTACAGCTCGAACCCACCTTCCTTTCCCAGGCAGGACAAGTTCTGTGATCTCAGCTTCACAGGTGACAAACTGGAGACGGAGCAGGACGGCACCGCTCGGCGCACACAGACCAGTCAACCCCCTCCCCACACCTTATCAGCACAGAGAAAGATAACATACAGCCCTCAGAACAGTCCAGGGAGAAAACAACATGTGCATCCCCTTATCAGCCAGGAAAACCACTCCTGTCAAAGGTGTGAGATCACCACATGCTTTGAAGGGGAATGGGAAGGGGAGGAAGAATTAGTTATTTATGAAACTGAATTTGAAACTAGATTCACTGTCCAGATTCAGAAGCGTGGAGCTGGCTATGTGCCTATGCAGGAGGACAGCAAGTTATACACGCACAACACACATATACACACAAACACACCTACACTTGCCTAATAACGAGTTTCTACAGAACCGAGTCTCATTTTCACTGAAGAGAGACAAGCAACAGGTTAGAGCCTTGCATTTAAAAAGTATCCCAGTCTCAAACATTACAGGAAGGTGGGCACTGAAATAATAAATCTCATCACACTGTAAAGTCCCAACCTCACCATGAAAAAAGTTACAGGAAAACCCAGGCTTTCAAAACAGCCCCAGAAAACCATAAGACATTTACATTTAATGTCAAGATAGAAGTCTTAAAGACTTAAAAACCCAAGCAAAAACCTAAAATTAGAAAGCAAACACACTCGTGGACTAAGCTAAGTTCATAATTACAGACCTCACAAAATAAAATTACCAGGAACAGCAAGCAGCACGCTGAGGGGGGTCCTCAACCCAGTCCCCACAGGACAGTTTTCCACCCTGTAATTCAATTTAACAGCTTCTTTCTGGAGAGGTCAATGCTGTCCTTCATATTCAGCTTGAGGCGGACTTAAGGGACCATAGAAAAAGCATGCACTGATACTGTCAGAGATATTCAGGGGATAAAAATAACCCCAGTCTCAAAACCTTTACAGCAACGTAAAAATCCAGTGTCGCTCAAAATAAACGGCGATGCTCAACATTCCTACAACTTTCCAAGAACGAGTATCACCGCAAGCCAAACTACCACCTGATCAGCAGCCAAAACAACAACCGGACATTTACATGCAATTATTCTCACAAATCACGTGTAAAAGCACTTAAGAGAAGCAGGGAAATCTCAGTATCCCAGGAGGTGCAGGCAGGAAGGCAGCTTAGGCAGGAGGTCACACTGCCCTGCGATGGCAGAAGCAGGAACAGAACCCACCATCCTCAGTGCTCAGCTCTGCACTTTCAGCAACTCAATCTCCTTTATTCCTTTTCAGAGCTTCCCTCAAACAGATTTTACAAAGTTATAATAATCAACTTAATTTGGCTCTTCAGAATTGTTGCTGGTGTTTCCAGTAACGGTTCAAGGTAGTTTTGAAAGACTTAAAACTTCTTGCTAAATATGACTTGGTATTTTTCTCCTCTTATTTCCCACTATCCCAAACTTTTTCATCTCCAGGAAAGATTAAAGACGAGATTAATTCAAACAACGGATCAAATTCCGTGGGGCTCGCAACAGTGGAAAGGATGGAGAGATTACTGAAGTGTAAGAAGTGAACCACCTTTATCTCTCAGTTGTCCTAAAGGGCACACAACTAAATACGATGAATCCCAAGCAGTCATTTCAGTTCCCTCAGCAACTCACTCCATATCAAAATTTTTTTTTTTTTTTTGCTCTAAGACTCAGAGAAGTACTTCCAATTTCACGTCAAGCCTACTTTCCAATGAGATATCATCAAACAAAAAGTTAATCTGAAATTAAATTTTCTCTCTTCTTTAAAGAGAGCGGGAAAAAAAGTAAGGCTGATTTTATTTGCAGTTCAGCCACACGGTGCTTTGGACTTTTGGAACGGTATCCATCAAAAGAGGCAACGTAACAGAACCAAGAACTCTGATCAAAAGAGTTGACAGTTCATTCACAAGCTACACATTCTCTACTGAAAAAGACAGAGCTCTTTACTTTTACAACACTTAACACAATCGCACCGCTCCCAAACACAATTAGCTGGGAGCCTGAAAGCCTTTAAACAGGTGTCTTTGCAGAAATCATTAGGCAATTGATTTGCTCGCTCTCCACAGCCCGGCACACACTCAATTTCAACGCGTGATGCTGACTAGAGCTAAGGCAGAAACTCGTAAGGTCCGAACCAGACTTCCTAAAACACCCCCGACAGCACTTTTTGCCACGGATGCGAGCAGTTTCCAGCGATTTTGCGAAATGTGTCAACCTCCGACACACCTGCAGCTTGGGAACGGGAGGCGTGACAGGTGTAATTCCAAAGGGGACACGGAAATCTGTAACCTTCCCCCACCTCCTGATTTTCCACGCTGACGAAACCCACGAGCAGCACTGAAATGCAGTTTAGCACTGCATTTAAATCACCACTCTGCTGGACAGAAAACAGACTGGCACACACCGGACTAGCACGACCCCAAACCGGACCCTGGAGCAGACATTCCCAACAACACTTCAGAGCTGGATGAACCAAGCGGCAGAATCCATTTCCTTACCCTTTAAAGTTCATGCCTCTGTATTATCCTACCGCACTGTATTTGCTTAAGCTTTTCTCATCAATAGTGCCCCACGAGAAAAAAGAAAAACAAACCAAAAAGTCTCATGCATTCCCTGCCGGCAAAACACATTTTCTTCTAATCTTTCTTCTTACTGGGGAAGAAAAAGAGAGAGGGAGGGGTTGGGGCAGGAATAAAAGAGATTAATCGTGAAACAAACCGGCACTGCCCGGAGAGGGGAGAGAAGAAAAAAGACCAAAACAAACAGTCCACGTAGCAAAAGAAAAAAAAA